>JASAND010014916.1:0-38315 GCA_030248195.1 Trissonchulus latispiculum
GGTCTAACTCTGACTAATCCGGCGATGAGTTACGTTAATACAGGCAATTCAAAAGGTATGACATTTATATACACTATGCACTTGGTACTTAAGGCTTAAAGACCAGAAACGTATTCTTTTCCTTAGTTACAGGAAATTAATTTTCTAAATCCTTTTTCATTACACATTGTTTGACCCTCAAAACCAGTTTTTTGCTTTTACTGACTAAACCATTGGAGATAGCTCAAAGGTTGTAGAAGCAAAAATGTTCATCTTCGTGTCTTCTTTTCAGCCAAAACAACCATTCCCGTGTCTTGTCTACCTACTGGGAGCCTAGGGCCAAAAGTCAAAACTTTCCTGTCTTTTGGCCTAAAAATACGGGACTGGTCCCAGAATGTTAAGGGGCACGGAAGTTGCGTAAGTTTTAGCCTTTGGCGTGAAGGATTGAAGCCGTATGAGTCAAAAATGCGGAAACCAGCACCTTAAATTCCACCAACTTTACAAAATCCCGAGACATTGTGTCTTGCTCAGTCAACCGGATCTGCATGTTTTTTTCGTTTCCCATCTCCCCTTTTCTACTTTAGAAGTGTTGGTGATAATGTATGTCTACACACTACCTCTTGCTCTCCCACAGATGCTATTGTCAGAACCGGCGACTGGTGGAGGTCCCACGTGGTGTACGTTGCTGGGTATTTGATCTGGTTGACTTTTTCTCTAGTTTCTCCAGCAATTTCTGTATGTTAAAGTGACATAGAAACTGGGAAATATCAGCATAACAGAGGCAAGAAACTGGTGAAATTTTCTGTTATTCAGTTATCTATTTTCTGGTTTCTTTCATCTTTTTACTTATCAAAATAATCAAACAACTTTAGCGACGATTAAAAATACTTTAAAACTCTACTTCGAGCTGTCTCTGTCAACCATAAACGTAAGTAGTTAACGCGTTGAGAAAAATTACTCGTAGGTAGAACTGGACATCAAATGGTCGATGTATAATTGGTGCAAAGATTGATCAACATGGTGCCAATGCTCGATTCCTTCGAACACCAAGCCATAGCGATTCAATCTGATAACATAGCTAAAACAGAAACAAGGGTTTGGTAGGTGCTTCAAAAAATTAGTTATGGGAATTGAACAGCATTCATCAGAAGAAATAATATGGTTCCAGCGCTGAAATTTTACCGAAAACGGAGTTAAGACAATTTTATGGCATCTTTATGAAGCAAATTTTAAGCTGCAAAGGGTTGTCCGTTCGTTGATGTCAAAACTAAGATTTTTTCGCAAAAATTAGGAATTTTGAAATTGAAACACCCAAGTAAAAATACAAATTCACAAAAGGATTTCTTTACCTGCCATCGCTGTTAAATCCTTCCAAAAATTTTATTCCAGCAACGCTGACTACGTATCCTGTTACGCATTCAAAATGTTGCATTGCCTTTAAATCCACCTTCCAGTCCACAAGTACCGTTTGATCATCAGCGTGCAATACTTGCACTTCTACAGACTGCGACTCGGTACCGATTACCTAAAATAACTCTGTATGATTATTATTTTAGAATAAAATGTGCAAGAGTCATATATTGACACCCAAATTGATAATCTAAACGGCCTTTTTGCGCAGCGAGTCAGCTAACTAGTTTTTTTACAGCCACCTCACCTCAGTCGGTGCTCCGGTTAGGGGTAGTGCCAGCTTAGAACGTATGCATTTTTGAGGGAAGGGGATGCTGACACTGAATAATTGCCATAGCAATTACCCGAGGTGTTCTACAAGGCTATCAGAACGTCCATTACGTCCACCGTAATGGAGGTGCTGTGGTAGCTCCACCAGACAGGTGGCCACCCCTTGACAATCTCGGTAAATTGCCCAGGAGGGATATTTGAAATACGGTGCTAGAGCTTATTTTTTTGTTCAAGCTCTAGACTTGACATGATCCTCCACTTGTAGCGCAGTAAGAAACCACTGCGCTACGGGAGGTTCAGCTAACTAGTTCAAAGAGTTAAACTTAACTTAATTCTATTCGCGCATAGGGCTAAAGAGTTAAACAGTTAATTTTAACTCGCCTACTGAGTTAAACAAGTCAAATTTTTTAACTCTACTCTTTGAACTCGCGCGCGAAAGGGCCCTAGGTTGGACGACTGAAGGGAAAAAGTCAAAAGTACTTTCGGTTCCTTCACAGATGACTTGATTGATACAGGGTAATAATCACTGCTGCTTGAAAAATCCCTGATTTGCAATTCCTTCATACTCTCACTGAAAGCGCTTTCATAGCTAAATCCGTAACTTTCATCGACGTCATCAAATATGATAGTTGAGTTGCAGGTGGCGTTTGAATCTGGTTCCTCCAAAGTATTACTGGCTCCACTGAATCTTTTCCCAATTACAGAATCGTTGCAATTGTTATTATGGATCCACAGCTGTTGCGGGCCAGCCATTTCATCGGAGACTGCAAACATATTCAGTTGTATGTAGAGGAACTTTCATTTTGCATAGGCCTTCTTATGGCTTGCCCAGTGATAATATCAGTTTGCAGCGCGCTACCGTTTGCCTAGCCCTCCTGTGGTTTGCACCTACCGGGAAAGGGTCTGGAATCGAATATTCATCCACCATTCCGTGCGCACTAGTAATATACAATACTCAAACGCTGAGCGATAGAAAAATAATTCCTACTTCAGTTTTGTCAGTTATTTGAACACTAATTCAAAACGTAAGGCTTGCATATTCGAAGCTTTCAACCAATGTTAAGTTAAGGGGGGGTCCATTTTTTGGCCCATTTTTTACTTTCTCAGATCTCGCTGATTTTCACATATTTTATTGTCCAAATGGTATATTTTAACGAGCTTCTAAAATTAAAGTCGTAACTCTTACGGTTACCGATACCGAGTAATTTCACCTCAAAGTTGAGATTTCATGTGTTAAACATAGGAAATTTAAGTCGTCATTTTTTCGGGTGCGCCAAAAAAATCTCCTGACAAACGTTGATAAATCTGGACAAATTATACATTAAAATAACGCTGAAATGTTAAACTGCGGTATCTTCGAATTAGAATTTTAATTTAGGCCTTTAAAATTTTTTAATTAATTTTTGAAGCATTAAAATTTAACGTGATGCTAAAATCGTGTTGAATTTTAATCCTTCAAAAATTATTTATAAAATCTTAAAGGCCCAAAATAAAATTCTAAAATACATTTCAGCATTATTTTAATGTAAAATTTGTCCTGATTCATTAATGTTTGTCGGGAGATTTTTTGGCACACGCGAAAAATGACAACTTTTTAAATTTCCTACGTTTAACACATGAAATCTCAACTTTTATGTGACATTACTCGACAACCGTCAGAGTTAAGCCTTTAATTTTAAAAACTCGTTAAAATATACCGTTTGGACAATAAAATATGCAAAAAATCAGCGAGATCGGAGAAAGTAGAAAAACTGGCTCAAAAATGGACTCCCCTTTAGGCTGTTAGACATACCGTAGATAAAGGAACATCTGCTGCTGCTCAACAGAAGATGCTTCTTGCTTCCAATGAAATCGCTGCTGCTACTACTAGCCAATGCATCAAATTCAGACCTTTTCTTTTTATCGTCAACTGTTGTGCTCGAAGAACTTATCAATTTCCTGTTTTTGTCTGTCAGTACTTTGGTCTTCCATTTATGTTTAGCCTTGAGAGGAGAAAAAGGATTCAGCTTTTCTGTTTTGCATTCGTCGCCTCTTACTCTGCTGTCGTGATTGCCTATAAAAGCACTACTCATAAATTGGATTAAACGGATTAACTTAATAGTTTTAGCCTTAATAGTTTTTTGAATACGTCCACAGATTAAATGTGTTCAAGTTTAATCCTTAACCAGCGAGTTAGACTGACTAACTTAATCCGTTTACGCAAGAGTACATAATGATAAGAGTATGACAAGCCTAACACTCTATGCAGTGAAGGCCAAAACTATGCTATGCGCGATATCGACTGACCCCCCCCCCCACGAATTGGCCCCCTCTCACACCGCCCCTATATGGGAACGTGGTCCAAACGGGGGTCGCTCACTGCTTTGCATAATTACACGTTGAAATTAATAGCGGCCCAATTTGGGGAGGGGGTTTAAAGCATGCTAAGCGAGTGAGTGACCCCCATTTGGGACTATGTACCCATATAGGGGCGGTGTGAGAGGGGGTCAATTCGTGGGGAGGGGTCAGTCGATAGAGCGCATAGCATAGTTTTGGCCTTCACTGCATAGAGTGTTAGGCTTGTCATACTCTTATCATTATGTACTCTTGGTTTAAGTTAATCCGTTTAGTCTTTCTATGAAAAGGTCCCTAGACGTCGGTTGAAGGTCAGCACTCAGCAGTGGCTACAGTAGCACATCCGTTTTTGGATGCATGCTCAC
The DNA here is from genome assembly GCA_030248195.1 of Trissonchulus latispiculum. NCBI lineage: Eukaryota > Metazoa > Nematoda > Enoplea > Enoplida > Ironidae > Trissonchulus > Trissonchulus latispiculum. The sequence goes on from JASAND010014916.1 coordinate 4,359, forward strand.
ATGCTGTCCTGTGCTCGAACTTCTTGCTGCTCTAACTATGATGTTGAGTTTAACGTTGACAGCACCCATTGGCTCTTTCCTTTTTCGGATATAGGCTTCGCCTTGATGAGTACGCAAGCCGCAGGATTATACCAAGGGTGTCGATTTGACAAAACAGGGGGGCCAGCTATCCGAGGCATTTTCAAATCAATGTTTCATATGCTTTAATGTTTAAAATATGGTGTATATATATATATCTATAAGCTTACTTCAATCTACAAATGCATAATGCACACTTAAAAATTGCTCTAAAATCTGTTACAAAATTTCTCGAAAAACGAAATTTCATTATATCCATTAAAACTAAAATGCAAATACAGTTGATATACGGATGGCTTCTCAAATCTCAAGACCAAAAAATTAGTGAGAAATAAAGCAAATCTGCTGTCTGCAAAAAGAATCACCACCTTCAGTGGTCCTGAAGCGAAAACAGAGAACTGTTTTTAGTCGTCAAAGCGAAAGCTTGCAAACGTATAATATGTAATGTTACGAATGAATTAAAACTCAAAAAGTTAAGAAAACTCATTAAACCATGGATTGTGATCTTGTAACATCTCATCTATCTTCTAAATTCCTTTTACATCATTAACTTTAAACTAAATAATTTTCAAAACTTTGTTGAAACATTATTGTCTCAAATCCGGGTTCTTGCCCCACTTAAATCTTCAACTACCCCATTTAAAGTTTAACATTTTTAACCCAATTTTCACACCCCATAGCCCAGGCGGGTGTGTTACATTTTCTATTTAAATATACACTTCAAAAACATTCTTCAGTTCTCAGATCTAAGATATTTTCTTTTCTTTTAAATGTGGGCTTCAGTTGAACACTGTTATGTTACAGTTTTGCCTTTGAAATTGTGAACATTTCCCAAAGGATTTGTTTTGTACTTCACCACATATAGACATTTGTGAGACAATAATGATTTCATCATCTCACCATTTTACCCCACTCGATACCCCCTTCGCCAAGGGGTCGTATGCTATTCATTGAAAACTGTCTTCCCGCTGGAAGAGATATCTACTTATAGTTATTGCTACTCTCCGCTGAAAGTTACTTGTTGCGTAGACTAATAAATACTTTGCTTGGACAACCGATTTCACCTTATCACTAAGCGGCCCGTCGCCACATATGGTGGCAGCGGTGGGATAAAAAAGCATTCCACTGCATGTCCGAACGTCCGCCTCCGTCAGCTACTAGCGGAACTACTGACGATCAGTTGGGCCAACAAAACCCTGTCCGAACTTCAGGTCGATCGAAATCGAAAAGTCCAAGCCGAGCATTTGCAGCTCACTTATCTCAGAAGACAGACGAGCTCCAGCAAGCCCTTGACAGTCAGAGTCAACAAATCCTGCAAGACCGTACCTATCTCCACAGTCTCAACCAGCATCTAGACGATCTAGCTGCCCAGCTATCAGGCCTCAAGGCAGGTTTTACGACCCACTCAGACAGTGTCGACCGTACAATACAGCAACTACAGACCGACGTCCAAGCTACTAATCCCGGTTTTGTGGCCGCCTTACAACAAGCCGATCCTATCCAGCAGATACGACAGATTCAAACGTTGGACGTTTGTCACAACAAGGACCTCCAATCATGCCAGGTGCCGTTTCACTCCCCAAGGATGTCGTGACCATATTTTCCGAAAAACCCGGCGAAAGAATAAAAGACTGGTTTGTGACGTTTGAATTCATGGCCGATGCAAAAGGGTATGATGATGAACAAAAAGCCAAGACGATTCCAGTTTTCCTACGAGATCAAGCCAGAAGGAAATATATGGAGCTGGATGCAGCGATAAAGTCAGACTATGACCAGTTAAAAGCTCAACTCCAGTCGCTACTGGAACGAAAGGAAACTGAGCTAATTGCTGGACTTGGTCTAGCCTCGAGACAGCAACGGCCTAACGAGTCCGTTGCCGAATTTGCGTGGCAACTGCAACAGTTAGCGGACGATGGATACCCGAACATGATCCCGGACGCCCGTGAGACTCTTCTCTATCGAAGTTTCATTCAGAATTTACACCCATATTATCAGAGAGCCCTGTTTCCCCTAAGCCCGACTGCCTTCCAGGACGCAGTGCAGAAAGCCCAGCAGTTGGAGGCTCTCAAAGCAATCCGACCACAATCGATGTCGGCCATGGTGCCGGGTGCTTCCACGTTTCCAGTGAACTCAGTGTCATCATTCACGCCGAATACATCCGGCGCCGTCACAGATCAGATGACGGCTAATCAACTACAGCGTAGCATGGAGGAGCTACAAGAGCAGATGAAGACATTAGCTCGACACGTATCAACTCGTAGTCCGTCTGGTCATAATGGTCCGTCCTGGCCATTCGCTCGGAACGACCGTGGTCCGTACACTGGATATAACAACCGACCCCCGAGGCTGCAATATACAACGGACAGCCGTCCTATCTGTCACAACTGTAGACGACCTGGCCATTACGCTTCTGCCTGCCGACAGCGGCGAGCACAGCAGTTTCCTCCTCGTCCGCAACAAGGTTCGTGGCAGCGCTCAGGACCGCCAGCTGTGGGGGCGCAAAGACCCCCGCTGCGACGACCACACCCTGGTAATAACTATGAGGGTCACGTCAATTCGGTGAACGCAACCATGGACGCGTCTCAGGTAATGGTGGACAATCGTTCCAGTCAGCGGGAGCAAACAGAGGACTTGCGACGTGAACTAGCTCTGCAGCGAGAAACCAATGAGCTGTTGATGGAGCAGAACCAACGATTATCTTCACAACTCGGAGAACGAGACTCTCCGCCAAGAGTGTCCGCTGTGTCCTGTAATGGAACTACAGGCTGGGCGATGCGAATCAACCGCTCTCATAAAAGAAGGGAAAGGCGCAACAGAAAGACAAGCCATAGCCCTATCTCAGTCGAGCCTTCAGTGAGAAGGAATGGTTTGAGTTTCCACTGGACTACTGCTCACAGCCATGGTTGTCGGCTGTTATGGAGATGATATTTTGGTGGCACCACTGAGCATCCAATGTTATGCCTTTCTGATGAGGGTAAGTCTTTCTGGCGACTGCCCGAACCATTACAGTGCCATATGACTTTCACTGATCCAGACTCTCAGCCACTCGCAACAGACGTATTGCTATACAAACGCAACTATGTCCAGTATAAATCTGTAGCATACAAATGTACGAAGGTGACCCAAACCACAGATGTCCTGACTTACTTCTTCGGTGACCATCATCTCAAGAAGGAGAATAAATTCAATGTCCGTGTTGATGCAGACGAATGCTACAGTATGAAAGAGTGGCACAAATGTGAAGAGGGCCCAATGCGAAAAGTTGGCGAATTATACGAGACAGAGTTTGACCTGAAATGGTGGAACCCTGGTGGTGGCGTGCACTGCTGTAAGTGGAAACATTTTGAAGTCACCAACTGCTATATGCACAAAGCCTTTGTGTATAAACGACACCATTCAACTCAGATGGAAAGTACCGCTGGGGATGTCAGCCACTGTGATTACAGCGCAGGCAGTTGTCAGCTAAAGGATGGCACTCATCTTTTGTGGGACGGGAACGAAGACGAAAGTTGCGAGTTTCTTCCCTGGAGACCGATGCCAGGCCTGCAATGGGATTCTAATTGGTTGTCCGAAGACGGCAATTTGGCTCCTACTTTCCGTCACCAATGGAAATCTAAGGATTGTGACGGGAAGGAAATCGCCATCAGTGATCAAGGTATTCCATTCCGCCTTTTGTCCCAACGTTTGTACTGGCTTCATCGCCAAAGGAAGAACCTCCACAAACGACAAGTCCGAGGGGACATACCCAGCACTGACAGTGCGACACCGAAGAAGTCCTGGATGAAGCTGCTCTACAACAAACGCTGACTGCATCCACCGGACACCAAATTAAGGACTGGGCCAAGAATCATGGCATCGTCACTAGTGATGTTCTCGCGGGCTCGCTTCAAGCGATTACTTTGAAGGAGATCATCATATCAGGTTTGCTTTTGAACAAGCCCTAAACGCCGTCTGCAAAATATCAGCGAACACACTTGAGATCCTGAAAACGGATCTGTTGTCCAAGCCGACCCTGGCGGTACGAGCGGTACTACAAAAGGCATACGTGTTTGCTCGAGCGGGCGGAATGGCTGTAGAAGTCTGGCCATGTCAACCGCTCGATCCTGGAAGTTACTGGATTACTGCTATGAACGACTCCTGCACCAAGGAAATCCCAATCAAATTCCGCTATCATGGAGAGGAACATCTGGGGTTTATGGATGTAGTAACTAATATCGTACAGACTCATGGCTTACCAGCAGAATGCAGTCATAGCCAGGAGATACCCTTTTTACTACAGAACAAAACTCTGCTGTATAAACCAGACGGCACCTACACTGAACTAAGGGACATCCCTGAACTACGCATCTTTGACAGGAACTACACCGCAACATGGGCTTTTGAGCCAACGATCTTTCACCAGATTGTGATGTATAACTGGAGCGATCTCCAGTCCCAAATGACAATGAATGAACTAATAGGAGAGCTAGACTTTCAAAGGAAAATTCTCGACTCTCTAGGAATGAGAGTGCGTCAAAACTTGTCTACGACTCTCGGATCAAGACACTTTGTCTCCAAGATAATGGAGGAAGGATACTTCGGGTTCCTTCACGGACTTTCTTTTAACTGGTTCCAAGTTTGGACCTTCTTGGTGTGCCTGTACGTCAGTATCGGGGTCATCGCCGCACACTGTCTCCCAAATGGGTTGCAACTGCTCGGGGGATTGAACTTGAGCCGTGTTCTCACAGCTATTCGAAGCGGATACGAGACGACATCCACCCAAGTTGCGAAAGCTAGAACAGCCATGCAACGAAGGATCGCCCAACCAGGAGACCCTACCGATAGCCTACTTGCATCATTGACGGGTTCAGACTTAGACTCTCGTCCGTTGCCGGAAGTAACGGGTCATACACCAATTGGATGCATGCACCAATCTACAAATGCAAGTGGCAAGAACCGAAGATCTCAGGCGGTTCCAATCCCACAAGCTGGGGATCTTGAAGCAGTCAATGACCCGTCCTATCGTTATAATATGCCCATCATTCCGGAACATCAAGCGATCCCTATGGACACTTTTGGGCCACGTAGAAATGAACCGGTACCAACCCCTTCCGTTCGTTTCCAGACGACCGACGTCTCCGTCAACGATTCCGGTAGCAGTACGGAAAGCGGTGAGTCCCCTCTAGTCTCTCAAGTAGCGTTTCAAAAAGAAGATGACGTCCCAACCTCAGCTTTGTCTTACGTTGAAGTCCTTGTCAATGGCCATCAGACAAGGGCCCTGCTCGATACTGGCAGTCATATAACGTTAATCAGACGCAATCAGTTGGGTGAACTACCGACATCAGTAATGAATACTTACATGCCAGAAACGAAGACAGCCACGTCTGTAACGGGCCAGGATGTACCACTGATAGGGTCAGTCATTATTCAGATTCAGTTAGGGGATACTACCTACCCTCAGAAGGCCTACGTCACGTCGGTCATGAACCACCCTTTGCTTCTTGGGTTGGATTTCCTGAAACAATTTGATTCATTGAAACTACTGTTTCGAGAGAAGAAGTTACAAATAGGGAAGCATCGTTTACAACTGACGCGGGCAAGACAAGGAACACAACTCGTGGTTCTGAATAACGTAGTGATGCCTCCGCGTTGCGAAATGCACGTACCCTGCCGATATGACCGTGCTGGCCTCATGGGCGAAGCTGCCTTTGAGCCCCATTCAGCCAACTTACTAAAGTTAGGCGTGCAGGCAGCAAGAGTCGTACTACCATCAATAGTCGACGGATCGGTACTCCCAATAAGACTACTGAATGCTTCCAACCGATACGTAACCATATATGCAAACATGGTATTAGGAACCGCAGATCCGATTCAACAAGCACGTCAGTTTCCTCAAGTTAATGCTATCTCCTTGTCAGGGCCTACGACGTATCTTAACGAGGAGGAGATCAAAAATGGCATCGCAGTTCCCAACCTGCCAGATGATTCTTCCCCTGAAGAACGAAAAGCAACCCAACGTTGGATTCTAGAGAAGCTTGATTTGTCCAAGAGTAATCTTACTGAAGCCCAAAGGGCACGGCCGATAGAACTTCTGCTACAGTATTCTGATCGGTTCGTGGGGCCTGATGGTGAACTAGGAAATACCGATCTAGTGGCTCACGCTATAGACACAGGGGATGCACGACCTTTAAAACAGCCTCCTTACCGAATACCCGTGGCGCAAAGAGCTGTTGTGAAGGACCACATTGATAAGATGTTAGAACCAGGGGTAATACGCGCCAGTCGAAGCCCTTGGGCAAGCCCCATAGTTCTCGTCACTAAGAAAGACGGAACGCTACGGTTCTGTGTGGACTACCGACGACTTAATGCACTCACAAAGAAAGATGTATTTCCACTGAAAAGGATAGATGAAATTTTGGATGCCCTTGGCAACTCTAGATTCTTCAGTACCATGGATATGGCGAGCGGATATTGGCAAATTAAAATGACCGAGGAGGATGCAGAAAAGACTGCTTTTTGCAGCCTATGGGGTTTACACGAATTTACTGTCATGCCTTTCGGCCTCTGTAATGCACCAGCCACATTCCAACGGTTGATGGACGTGGTCCTCTCTGGACTCCAATGGCAAACCTGTTTGGCCTACATAGACGACATTGTCATCTTCTCCAGAAGTTTCGAGCAACATCTTGTCGATCTTGCAGCAGTATTTGACCGTTTACGACAAGCCAACCTGAAACTGAAATTGTCCAAATGTGAATTCTGCAAATCTAAATGTATCTGGGTCACGTTATCTCCAGCGAAGGGTTGGAACCAAACCCTGAAAAGATTGAGATCGTGAAGACTTACCCATCGCCTACTAATATAACAGAACTCCGAAGTTTCCTAGGACTATGTTCATATTACAGACGGTTCATAGAAGGATTCGCCTCCATTGCACATGACCTCCATCAGCTACAGAAGAAGAACGCGCCATTTCAATGGAATGACGCCTGTCAAACTGCTTTCGAACAACTACGTCAACGTCTCACAAGTAGCCCAATTTTGGCGTTTCCTGACTTCTCAAAGTCGTTTATTGTAACTGTCGACGCAAGTGGACGAGGCTTGGGTGCAGTGCTGTCACAAATCCATGACGATGGTGAACATTCTGTAGCGTATGCCTCCTGTTCTTTGACGGAAGCGGAACAGAATTACACTGTGACCGAACAGGAGTGTTTGGCCGTTGTCCATGCAGTGAAAGTTTTCCGCCATTACTTGGTGGGACACTATTTTACCTTGATAACTGACCATGCTGCGCTACGTTGGTTATTGACCACCAAAACGGCAGTCGGTCGCATTGCAAGATGGGCCCTTGCGCTCCAAGAGTTTAACTATGATGTTGTTCATAGACCAGGAAGATCAAACAAAGTTGCAGATGCGTTGTCTAGAGTTCCTCGTACACAACCAAAGTTATCTTCCGCAGTTCATGCTGTCACCATGACGGAGGGCCCACCTCCACAAGAAGACGACCTGATGGAAACTGGAAATGACGAAACCGGAAATTTAATCCCAGATCCCTGGGAAGACTGTGTCTCCCTTGGCCGACAACAGGCCGAAGATCCAGATTTTCAAGCTATGTACGCTTACAAGGCATTCGGAGAAATTCCCAACGATCCCAGAATAGCAGCCGAAATAATCTTCGCTTCGCCAAGATTCGACCTTCGTAAAGGTATTCTGGTACATTTGTGGCCCACCGTACGCGGACGTCACACTTTGTACGAGCAAATAGCGACACCGAGATCAAACCTCTTGGGAGCATACCACGATCAACCGCTGGGAGCCCACCTAGCCGCGAAACGCACATACTTACATCTGCTTGAACGTTATTATTGGCCCTCCATGCGCGGAGATGTCTATGCTCACTGTACCAATTGTCATGCTTGTCAAGCCAGGAAGAATCCTGGGCAACCTGGCAAAGCTCCACTTGTGCCAATCCCAGTTGGAGGACCTTTTGACTGCGTCGGTGTGGACATCCTCGGGCCGTTCCCCATGTCACACAATGGCATGCGCTACATCGTAGTGTTCATGGACTACTTCACAAAATATCCGGAATGCGCTGCCATCCCGGATCAAACAGCAGAAACTATAGCCAAGGTACTTGTAGCGGATATTTTGTGTAGACACGGCGCGCCTCGCCGTCTTCTCTCAGATCGAGGAACCAACTTTATGTCAGAACTTTTAGCTGAAGTCCTAGCCCATCAGCAAAGTCTCTACCACGCCCTACCACCCACAGTGTGATGGTTTAGTCGAACGGTTTAATCGCACTTTGGTGGGCATGTTGACTTCTTATGTTAACACTGGTAATACGGATTGGGATGTGTATCTGCCCCTGGTTCTTTTTTGCGTACCGAAGTACAGTACAAGAGAGTATCCAGGAAACTCCTTTCCGAATGCTGTATGGGCGGTCCCCCTCTTTACCGATTGACACTCAGATATCTCTTCCTAATATGGCATAAACGGACTCCCCTACGTTTGCCATGCAGTTAAGCCGCCAGTTAGAAATAGTATGGCAACTTGCTGGCCAGAAGCTAACTGCTGCACAAGATAGACAGAAGCAAAATTACGACCGCACAGCACGACCTCAATCCTTTGCCCCAGGTGACTGGGTTATGCTTAAATTTCCCAAGAAACGCAAATTGTCCGTCCCCTGGACAGGACCGTATCAAGTAATTGACAGCAAAACCCCTAACGTCACTTTGGTATCGGTGTACGGCAGTCCCCAGCAAAGAGCAAGCCGTCTCCATGTACATGCCAATCGATTGAAGCCCTACATACAAAGAAAAGACAATTCCACGACATTAGCTTCCGAAGAACCTCTGCCTGCTTCGACCCCTCCAAGTGCCACCGAGTCCCTTCAACTCCAAGATGGAGATAACCGGCTCAAACTCCACGGCGTCGAACCTCAGTTGGATCTGCGGCAATCTACACGTAACCGAAAACAAACGGACTTTTTCCGACCCCAATGACCTCCCCTTCATACCCTAATGTATCCTTCTCAAATCCAATAACAATTTAACTTAATTACTGTCGGTCGACACCATTTTTAACTGTATATATGCCTATATTTCATTTCCCACTCAACTTGCTCACTTGTATATATTGCTTCGCTTATGGTTGCCGTAATTCTTTTCCAGTATCTACTTTCGTCTCTCAACTTTATTGCTCTTTGAAAAATTTCCTACGGTAATCCAGACGCAGTAAATAGATATGACCCTGAATTATGCCTTAAGACAAACGTAATTAATCAACTAGACGGACAGAATTTTCCAAATATAACTACTTCTACTCACATTTGAAATCTTCTACCTGTATTTTAAACATTAAACTATAACTCTTTTCGCTATCGCTATAGCAACTTTAACATATATATTTCGTTTCTCAGTTTGTTCCAACGGTAATGAATGTGTCCATTAGCTGTGATTCCTGCGGCTTTGACAACGTATTCTTACACAGCGCAGGAATTCGCAACATCAGTAATTCTACTAAATGCGATGCCTGTGGTTCGATCTTACATTATTCATGTGGTCGTCCTTCCCCTATATCCAGTGAAAACCGAGGTCAGTATGGATTCCTAACTGGCACAGAGGGTTTCTCAAGTTTCCCCTCTTCATTTGGTCGTGGTCGCTGGTTTCCGATAGGTGTTTCGGGCGTGGTTACCATCCCGCGTTCGTCGTTGGGTTGGCGGGCCCCCACACTCTTGTTTGGACCTCCGCCAGGGTTAGAGTCCTTTCAGCCAAGAGGCTTTACTGGGATGAGGTTGGTCGCGCCGGTACCTCCCCCGTGCCCTCTTCTAACCGACCTGCGGTCCCATCAAATCTGCCCACCTGGCAACCTACTGTGCCACTTCAAAACGTCCCTACACCTTCCCCATCAGTGGTTGAGGTCCCGGGATCACAGGTGATTGTGGCACCCTCATCGGCAGTGTCACGTCCTGAAACACCTGTTCAGGACGAACGAGACATGTCGATTTCCCCAGGTGTCCTGGTGGTGGATGAGGGGACCTTATATGATGAAGCCCTACGCCCTGGGTTGGCCAATGTCGGATTCCAAGCGGATGACTTACCACTACCACAGGGCGCCTCTGCCGTTGTGGATAGTGATGGTCCTCCTCCAAAGAAGAGTAGTAGGACAACCTGTCCCATATGCGGAATCCGAGGGGAAATGTGCCTCTGTTACCGCTGTGCGGTTTGTGACCGCACTCTAGCTGACCATGATCGCCCACATCCTTTTTGTTCCACGTTCAGGGCCCGTGGACAGAAGGTAGACTGTTACTTCTGTTGCGAAGACGGTACGTCAGCTAAACTTTGCATTTGCCTCAGCATTTGTCAGTCCTGTTTTCAGGCTAACTGCAATTGTGATGATCCGCTGATCAGACATGTCATCTATGACTGGGAGCCAGCTGTAATCCAGCAGCTGGCATGTGAATTGCGTTACTACCATCTTTTCGAAGAAGTTCCCCCTGACTTTACAACAGTGACTCTGCCTGCTCCTATTTTGAGCCATTATTTGGATCTAAAAAATCAGACCTTGGAGCTGAACTCTCGTCTTCAATCCTTAGGTCTAGCGTCTCCTTTGGATGAAGGGACCTTTCAGATCTCGTTCAGCCCACATATGGAACTTCTATACAGTGCTCTTCGCCTGTTCCATGCATCCATTTCCCAGAGCGAACAGAAGTTTTTTCCTTCGGGTGCTTATTGCTATTTATTGGAATGCAAAGCTCACCAAACGGGTCCCCCGATCCGAGACCTTGCGAGACCTTGCCTTTTTACTGGGCGGATGCCCGGTGAATCATGCTGATCTCCCGAGCACATCACAAGCATCCAAGGGTCGCTACCCTGCTACTGTCTTTCGGGCCCTCGATTTGGCTGCTTTATCAGTCCATCATATGGAAAAAGTTTTTTTTCTCCTTTTTCAAGCAGTCTCTGATGGCTGTTTTTCAACGCTATCAGCCGCCATTAAGCGTTTCCTGCGCACTACCGTCGTAAACCAACTGCGCAAGAATACTTGTACTACTTTTGCCAAGGCGAAAATTTAGAACTCCACTGTTTACTATGCCTTACCACCTTCTACGACTGTACCCATTATCCTGCATAACCAGTTCACTGACTAGCCTGTTGGTACCACTCTTATTTCCCTTTCTATAAATTTTGTGCAATACTATATACTATAAACTTTCAACTCCTTTCGTTTCCTTTACTATTCGACTGTACTGTTATCGCGTGAGGTCACGTCTTATTTTTGAGGGGGAAAAATGTAACATCTCATCTATCTTCTAAATTCCTTTTACATCATTAACTTTAAATTAAATAATTTTCAAAACTTTGTTGAAACATTATTGTCTCAAATCCGGGTTCTTGCACCACTTAAATCTTCAACTACCCCATTTAAAGTTTAACATTTTTAACCCAATTTTCACACCCCATAGCCCAGGCGAGTGTGTTACATTTTCTATTTAAATATACACTTCAAAAACATTCTTCAGTTCACAGATCTAAGATATTTTCTTTGTTTTAAATGTGGGCCTCAGTTGAACACTGTTTTGTTACAGTTTTGCCTTTGAAATTGTGAACATTTCCCAAAGGATTTGTTTTATACTTCACCACATATAGACATTTGTGAGACAATAATGATTTCATCATCTCACCATTTTACCCCACTCGATACCCCCTTCGCCAAGGGGTCGTATGCTATTCATTGAAAACTGTCTTCCCGCTGGAAGAGATATCTACTTATAGTTATTGCTACTCTCCGCTGAGAGTTACTTGTTGCGTAGACTAATAAATACTTTGCTTGGACAACCGATTTCACCTTATCACTAAGCGGCCCGTCGCCACAATCTGAAGTAGATTTGCTATTGCTATATTTTGCGAAAGTCTGTTGCTCAGAACCTAGAATGTAGTATGTGAACGTCCAAGCAGTTGTTGTGATTATTGATGATTATGTTAATGCCAGAGTTGCCAGTCGGTTCCAAAACACCCAGAAATTCACTAAGAGGGACATGGGTCCTAGTGTGGTTAGGGAATAAGGTCAGAAATAACACTATGACCCGCTCAAATGACGCAAGAATAGAATAGGAGCTCAGTAGAATATGGCTTAATAAGGATTAATCAGGTTATTAACTAATAACGGAGGGGTCGTTACCCTTCCAGGGTTAGTAATAGGCCCCAATCATCGTCTCTGATTAAGTAAACGGAGGAGTCGTTACTCTTTCTAGGCCTTACAAGGCCTCCTGTTGTTAGCAATATTCCGAAATTTTCATCAAAGTGAACTAAAATTAATGAAGAGAAAAGTTTAATAAACGTGCTGTATGAGAAGCAGCAAATTGTCAAAGAAAACTCTGCTAAAAGACGCTTTATTCGTCTACTAAGTTCACATGTTGGAAGATGGGTCACTAAAATGTAATTATTCGTTAGTTAATCGCATGAAATAACGTTAATGGACATTAATAGGTGTTAGTTAGGTCTAATTAGTGGTAATTTGGTAATAATTAGTAAATTTTTGAAGGTCTTTGGTAAACATATACAACTTAGGCTTATCTGAAAGGCAATTCTTTCCTGATTCAAAAAAATCCAAGCCCGGTCTTTTGACTCCCAATATTGCGAAAGATATAGGCCAAAAAAGTTTTGAGTGGTAACGTTTTAATTTTATAATATTGGCCTTAGGTAACCTTTGTAACAAAACGTAACAATCACGTGTTGTTACGTTCATTCATTCCTCTATTCATTCTTCGCGCTTCTGTTGGCCCTCTCCCAGTAAAGATTTGCCTCGCAGAGTAGGGGTTAGTACACACCTTAGGTGTGAAAATAGGTTCGGAGGGGGCTTAACCCTCTCCCAAATAAATAAAAGAAAACAAAAGTTAGCTAACCCTAGGTAGTTTCATACGTAGAATATTAATATCTAGTTTTTATTACCTAAAAAATTACGTAGTTCCTTGTATGCACTAATTTTGCGCAACAATTGCCCTCCTGTATCCTCAGGTAGAGACTCTAAGTTCCAGTGAGGGAGAGCAATTGTTGCTAGGATTAACGAGCGGCCTCCCTTGTTCTCGGCCGAAAGGTCACGCCCAAAAGGAAAGAAAGGGGCTTGGAAACAAGGGAGCGCCTAAAAATAATAAACATAAAATTTACAAAATATTACGGTCAAAGTGGCAATTAATACATATTTTTTCATGACGGGCCAGGAGAGGCCTTTACTTCGTACTATTTTGTTTTTTAATTCGAGAAAATTAATTTTTTAAGCTGCAAACTTCCCCTTTGGTTACCTCTACATGTTAACCAAAAAGTCTGGAATGTTTCTTGGGATTCAGCTTGGGAAATTCATCAAACAGGGGGTCAGTTGGAGGAAGAACCAGGCCTGCTTGGTCGTAGTTGCAATCTGAAGTCCAGTCTCCACCAGAAGATATCAACTGTCACAGGATCGGTTCGTAACTACGGACCGCCTCCCTGTGACAGTTCAACCACAGAAACGAACTGAACATGTCATTGGACGAAGTGATCGTAAGACACACTAGACACTAGATCAGGACATATACAGGTAACCTGCCCGCTACAGGTCGATGTCAGTTGGCCAAATGGACGATATGGAGGTTTGGCCATATCAGTTCGAGACTCTCCCTCCAGCGGGCCCAACGGTCAGTTGGGCGAGTGTCGTTATAAAACATGCTCGGGCTGTTATGGTATCGTTCTACTGTTCTGCACATAAAAGTGTGGACGACAAGCCTTCGGCAAACTTCCTACATTCGGTGACGGCACCCTTGTGTTAAGCAAGGTGGCTTGCATTGAATGTCCCTAAGGGACCTCGCGACAGCTCACCGCTAGCGGGCGGGAAGGAATACTTACTTACTTACTAGTCAGGAAAGTGTTTATTCGGTGCAGTTCTAGTCGAGGATAAGCGTGCCAATTATCTTGTTTGAAATAGTTATTAGTTCAGGATTTAATTTCAGTTAGTTGTTTAAATTATGTTAGTCGCATGTTCGGTTTCAAAATACAAAAGAACGAACCAAATTCAGGGAAAACAAATAGACCCGTGCTGAGATTCGAACTCAGGACCTCGAGATAAAGAATCGAGCGCTCATCCAGTTGAGCTACACGGGCTATGATTAGAACTAGGCTAAGCTAGCTTATGTACCGTAGCAATTTGGCAACCCAGCAATTGTGCACTTGAACTAAAACACTGTATGTACAAATTACGCCTATGTAGGCATAAACTTTGATCACGATTTTCTCCTTAACAGCTGAGCGATTTGATCTGTTTCAAAAAGGAAAATGTTCAGCTCTTCAAGCTCTGCAAAACGATATAACTTCTACTCCAATCAATTTTCACTAGCTAATTAACGCAACCAAGTTAACGTTAACACAGAAATGTTAAGCCTGCGCAGAACGCAATCTGCGCTGGTATTAATTAACTTTAATTATGTTTTTCTCACTAATTATTGAATATTTTTTAGTACTGTAAGCGCAAAAAATGCTCAGTTTTTCAAGCTCTACAAGAATTTGTAACTTTTGTACAAATTCGTGTTCATCAAAATTTTGTTAAATTATATGCCAGTTTTGCACGAGTACTGACATGTGCTCGTGTGAAAGGGTAGTTGTACGTGCGACTTCCACTCGGCTGGCTGCTGGGGTTGCCAGCGCCGGATCAAATAGCGGTTCGGTATGTCCCCTGTTAGGGCACTAGGATAGGTGGGAGGTAGATTTAGAAGTAGAAGTAGTTTGGTAGGTCGGTAGATCGGTAAGTAGGGACTGCGTAGAATGGCTGCTGAGACAGTGAGTGAGTGAGTTTTTGCATTTTTGGTATAAACTAATTGAAATTAATTATATGCTAAACTCACTCAAAGAGCAGCCTACTAACTTTGTTTTAACATCAAGTAATCAATGTAAGCAGGAAAATTGTTTAATTGTAGAATTTTAGATGAAATAGCTAGTAGTTATTAATCCTTAGTTAGCGTTACGTAAGTTTCAGTAATGTAATACATGTAAGTAAGTAGGCAGTAGTTAGGCTAATTGTAGTAGTAGTAGTAGGTATTTGACCATCTTCCAACATCAGAAACTCACTTAAAATGCCACGGTTCGTTCATATTTGGGATTATCAGTTGGCCACGGGAAATAAGTCTATTTCCCGTGGCAAAACAAATAAATCGGGCCAAAACCGGGCCAGAAATACAAGTATTGTTCGGTTATTCTGTCCGCTCTAAAGAACATGCGAACTTCTGTTAGAAATTGCTAGTATTAATTCAAAACGGCCCAGGCGGCTCGGTTTGTGCGAAAAAGAGGTAGAAACAAGCGAATTTTCATAATAAGGCGCAAACAGTGAACTTTTCTACGTTTTCCGGGTTGTTTCACCCAACACCAAGTCCGGTCAGGCCCAATTGGGCCCAAAAAATAGAGACATTTTGAGTCATTTCGTCCAAGCAAGGAATTATGTCAAATCCAACCAAATCCAACTAAATACAACCTAAAAATGGCCAAGAAGAAATTGCTAGAAACGGTTAACATTGTCAAAGAGGCAATAACCAACGATCTTTAGTCATTTCGTCAATTCGCAAGTTCAAATGGGGATCAAAATACACATTTTTGGGCTGGAAAGTAAAAGAACGAGTAATGGTTGCTGGGTTTGATTCCCGCACCGTATCCTTGTACTAATGGGTGTTGTGACTGCTACTAGCTGTGAACACAGCCGGATCTCAACTGACAGATTTATTCAACTGACTTCGTTACTCGTTACGTTACATTTTATACAACTAGCAACATCCCACTATAATCAGTCTAAATGTAGAACTCCTCAATCGGTGGAACATATCACAAGATACTACATTTCCCCCTTTCTTTAAAACGAAACTAAATAACAAAACAACCGCACAAATCAGTCACACCTCCCACACTACGTCTCCCCAACCAATATTTAAAGAATATTTTTAAAGTACAATTATTTCGTTTTTCTCATGTTCTTCATCTTGACCATTGTCACCGTCTAGGTTGACTGTATTGATGCGCTTCACAGCCTGTCGGCATACCCGTGCGAGGTGACCCATCTTGTGGCAAGCTTTGCATTCCCGCCCATTAGCTGGACACTTCCTGCTTCGACTTGCGTGACCCAACGAACCGCAACCACCGCATCTCTTCTCGCGTTTGTAGCTCAAATCTGATTTGTCTGTCGAAGAACCAGAGCTGCAGCGCTTTCTGGCAGCACTGGACTTGTTGTGCTCCTGGCTCCGCGAATCTTTGTGAGCTGCATGGCGATGAACCTGGTTCACCTGATGGGACGACTTCGACAACGCCTTGGCTTCGTTGTCAGCCCGTTCAAACTGACGGCACAGATTCACAGCTTTGACAAGGGTCAGGTCGGATTCCAGTAGCAATCTTGTCTCTACCTTCGGAACAGCGACAGCTTCAACTATTTGGTCCCGGATCATTTCTTCTTCCAATTCTCTATCTCGGAACGCGCACTCAGAAGCCAGGCTTCGTAACTCAGTATACCACGCGTCGAAACACTCACCCGACATCTGTCGACGCTGACGAAACCGGAATCTGCTGGCAACCACGTTCACTCTCGGTTGCAAGTGAGCTTCCACTGTCTCCAGGACTCCGTCGTAGGTAAGATCGCCTCCATCAGGATTAACTGCTGGCGTTAGTGTATTGTACACTCGTTGGCCTTCGATGCCGAGGCAACTTAGGAGGACAGCAATCTTCCTTCTTTCGCCAAAGTTGGCACCGACCGCGATAAGATAGTTCTCAAAGATAGGGCGCCAGTTTCTCCACTGAATCGGGGGCTCACCGGGGCAAGGAAGAAACGGTGGCGGACAGGGGATTTTCTCCATAGGGTTGTTCTGACACCCTCGTCGCCAAAATGTTGTGACTGCTACTAGCTGTGAACACAGCCGGATCTCAACTGACAGATTTATTCAAACTTCGTTCAAACTTCTGACTTCGTTACTCGTTACGTTACATTTTATACAACTAGCAACATCCCACTATAATCAGTCTAAATGTAGAACTCCTCAATCGGTGGAACATATCACAAGATACTACAATGGGTTTTAACCATTTGATTCAGGTGCGGATCAGATCAGTCCTGCCGAGGAGTCACGTACATCATAACCTAAAGGGACACATCTGGCAACTCTGGTACAGTAAATTTGTACTGTATCACATTATATTATAATTGAACCGTTTTGTACTGTAGTAGCTTTCACATTGAACGCACCAATTGAAATAATTGTAATTGTATTGCTTTCATTAAATCACCTGTGTGCTAGTTACTGAGTCTTATCGCAAGCAACAAAGGCGCGTTCGCCTTCAAATACGGTGTGTTTACCGTTTAGCCAATAATCACAGAAATCCAGGACGGAAGCAACCCCGGTAAGTTTTCCTGGCAATCTCAATCTCGAAGATCCAGTGCAGAAGCCAACCAAATCCAGTGCTATTGATCCGAAGCAAGTGCTGACCATACATGTGCTTGGGGCGGTTTGGGGGGGGGGGGTTTTCACCCCCCCCCCCCCAGAGGGGTCCCTCACCCCCCCCAGAATCCGGATTTTTCCAGTAAAAAACCGGAAAAATCCGGTTTTTCGGCGGCCTTCGGCCGCCCTTCACCCCCCCCCCCAGAACTTCCCCTCCTGCACATGTCTGGTGCTGACCCCGCTTGCTGCTCATTTGGAAGTCACGAGCCTCAAACGAACTCACCGACGAAGACCCCTACCAAGGTTGGCTGCAGAGAATCTCTGATTCTGGAACACCACCTTTCAGTGATCTGGTGCCTAAGTCTGTTTCATTGCGAGCAGACGTGCTGACCTTCCGTGTAATTGAGAATTTAAAGGCTTAGAGCAGATCGTGTCACGGATTTTGCTCACTTCATTACAAATATCTATATGTGATGTGACATTTGATAAAATGATGTGTATGGGGCCACAACTAGAATTCTAATATTATATTGCGAGGACAATCTTCTGTATAGCAGTAAACCACTTGAAGCGAGATTATCTTACGTATGTAATGGAGAAGCCCGAGAGTTTAACCACGGCACTACAGCCACTACAAGGGACTGGCACAATGTAAACGCGGACCTGACTGCTAATGAGATCTAGTCCAGGCAGTTCTTTTAGATCCCGGACGAATCTCGCCAGGTTTGGGAGATATGATTTTTGGGGGACGCCGGGCTGTCTTGAAAGGGGGAGTTTGGACCGATCACGCACTAATAAATACCACAGGCTAACCACGGAGCGTTTACGTAGAAATTAGAGTTAGCTCAAAGTTCAACGAAATAAACTGGACAACTAGCGATTTAATAAGAAACACAATGAAGGGACAGGCGAAATGTAAAACAATTACAGAAACTCTCAGTTGAACTTACTGGGTAAAATAGGAAAAATGGAGAGGAGTAACAAACACAGACAGCAGGGAAACGGGGGAAAATGGAGGAAAGGAAATTGAGCACTCAAGGGGGAAGGAGGGTGAGTTGAGTTAAATAATAACAGTTAGGAATCAAAAAATGGTGTTAGTGTTTTTAGGTCGAGATTAAATGAATCGGGCGAAACCCCAAATAGTAGACGAAGGATCGTGGGATCCCCAAATTTGAGGAGATCGCCGCACGCGACAAAAGAAAATTCTCAACTGAAGGTGGTGTGACTAATGATTACGAGTGAGAAAGTGCATTGCGAAATAAGGACTGATATAAGTTGATTTCACGCCCAATCTCCGGCAAGCCACTTATTAAAACGTTTCCATTTAATGTTAGCTTTACGATTATTTAAAGTAAATGAATAATTTTGATGTTTTCACGAAAGTTAACCATGAAGTTAGCACAACCTTAGGAAGTATAGGTTTTCGCATCCGAAAACACGTCACAAATACCAGACATTCCAGTAAATGAATAAATAACTGAGTTAACCATTTTTGAGGGAAGTTTAGGTGTTTTACAGTGAATTTTAGGGGGTTTTAAGAGTAAAATCAAGAAACTCTTCATGAAAGGAAATTGGAGGAGAGGTAGTAGCGTCCTCCGTTGCTGAGTATAATACTACACGTACGTGTCGGCATCAGCTTTGTTTTCACATGTTGCGAATCTGCTATCTGCGTTTTGGTTTTAGAAGTGTCCAAGTAGTCTACAACAGGATTTGAAGCCAAACTCTTTTGCAATCCGGTGGTTTCTGAAAGAAAACGTAAGGCTATACTATTTATTTATTTCGAGAAAAACGTCCTAGATTGCTTTGCTTTTTGCGGCTTTTGTTTGCCATGAGCCCTATGCAGACTTATGGTGAACGCTGAAACTCCAATATTCTTCAGGCTTGATAAATAACGCTAACTGATAAGCAATAACTGGGTTTGATATTAACATATTATCTTCAATTGTTTAATTTGACTCCCATCCATGACTGACGTTGAGTTTCACAACCAATCCTGTCTACTTTCACAACTAAATGTCTACTTTCACAACTAAAAGTCTACTTTCACAATTAGAAGTCTCCTCTCTTTCACAACTGAAAGTCTACTTTCACAACTAAACGTCTACTTTCACAAGCTTTATAGTAGCAAATAAGAATACACATTAAGACACGTACATGTCACTGTGAAGGGTCACAAGGGATAATTTCGCTCAGTTTATGCAGAAAGTTGTTTTAAAAATGAGTATAAAGGAAATTTATATGACTTTATGTGAAAATATTTTGTTGTTGGCATTTTCATTTTTACAAAGATTCAAATAAAATGTTGTGTTACTTTAAATTTGAAATTCGTAGAAATTTTAGATTCGTAGAAACTTTTGAACAAATTCTTCAATTTCTGCCAATTCCAAAAATTATACCGGTATTAAGTTAAATTTTAGAAGCTTTTAGGTGCTAATAAAGCTTTTAAAAACAATCGCTAAACTGTGCTTATCATTGCCTCGTCATCTTATCACAATGCCACGAATAAATTAAAAAGTCATTACGTATATACCGTTTACCGTATAATACGTTTACATTTAAAATTTAAGGAATTACTCAGCTATTGTATTCGTGAAACGTCATACTGTAGTTAACACTAGCTAGGAGGCGGGCACAAATAACACGTGCATTTACAAAGAGCCAATCACCAAGTGTAGGACAATCCAGATGTAGGACAACCCAGAATACGCCGTTATATCGTGTATTATTCTACAATTTGACTAATTCAAGAACAAGACAAGTAGGACATAAACAATGCTATTAAAGCTGTTTACTCTACAGAACAAACCTGTATATAAATTCAAAGCTTGGAGCCTGTAGAAATTAGAAAAGAAATAGAATAGAAAAGAAGCGAATATCCCATAATTGCTTCAATCTTTAGAAATTCAACAGTTGAAGTTGGAGTTTGATCTCCTTTTATTAAGAACATGCTATTTGTAAAATAGATTATTATTTAAGTTATTAAAGCCTGTCGGTAAACACAATTTCTATGAAATTTTGAATGTATGCGTTACAATGTCATTATCAGCTAGTTCATGTTCAAAATTTTACTAAAATCCTGGAATTTCAAGATGTTTCCGACAGATTCGGCATCGGCAAATTTTTCCATTTTTCTTATTTCCAAATATCAAAGGAACACATCTTCTTACAAATGACTTAGATAATTGCAACACACTATGTAGTTGTGAAATGAGACTTCTAGTTGTGAAGTGAGACTTTTAGTTGTGAAATGAGACTTCTAGTTGTGAAGTGAGACTTTTAGTTGTGAAATGAGACTTCGAGTTGTGAAGTGAGACTTTCAGTTGGGAAATGAGACTAGTTGTGAAAGTAGACACAACGGGGGAAAGTAGGACCGTCCTGGATGGGTAAGTAAATCTTATTTTCAGGTGTCTAATGTCACTGCTACAACAGCTGTTTGAATATTCTATCCAGATATGAGGTACACTCTTCGTTCCCTTGAGAAATTTAATAAATTAATTGGTTCCTTA
The DNA here is from genome assembly GCA_030248195.1 of Trissonchulus latispiculum. Lineage (NCBI taxonomy): Eukaryota > Metazoa > Nematoda > Enoplea > Enoplida > Ironidae > Trissonchulus > Trissonchulus latispiculum. The sequence continues at coordinate 25,353 of JASAND010014916.1, forward strand.
AATGTTTAAACTACTTAAGGAGGTATCCATTTTTATGCAGTTTTTCGACCATCTTCATCTCACTCATTTTCACAAATGTTGTCGCTTAAGGTGCTGGTTTCCTTTCGGGTATTTTTGCCTCATGCGGCTTTAATCCTTTACGTAAATGGCTAAAACTTATAAAATAACCTATTTCCGTGCTCTTTAACATTCTCGGACCAGTCCCATATTTTTAGGCCAAAAGATAAAAAAGTTTAGGTTTTTGGCCTTAGGCTCCCAGTAGCTAGAAAAGACACGGGATTGGTTGTCATGGCTAGAAAGAAGACGCGAAAATGAACATTTTTGCTTATACAACCTTTGAGCTATTTCCAGTGGTTAAGTCAGGATAAGCAAAAAACCATTTTGAGGGTCAAAAAAATGGCAATTTTCGAGGAAATCACTTTTTCAAAATTACTGCCAAACCTTGAAAGCAATTTTGTTCCATTTATACTCAATCAATACAGCGTCGACATGCACATTTTATGAATTCCTATTAGCCGGACTTTATTGCCTTCAGCTAGAGATTTGGCCGGAAAACCATTTTAGCAAAACTGCGGTCATTTTGTTTTGAACATTGATTTCTCAAAAACTACCCGACAAATTCCGGAGATTTTCGGCAAAATGGGAATTCGTACTGTTGCGGAGGGACGTTTTTCTTGGTTTTGGCTAAAACGTTCTCAGTTTCGAGAAAATTTAGTGCAGTTAAAAAATTTAGTGCTTCCGTGCATTTTGCGAGTTTTCTCAGCCGTTGAGTGGTACTGAGCAAAACCCCAAAAAACGTCCCTCGGCCCATATGTCCTCTCTATGATAGCGCAAAAAGAAATTTTGTCTGGCTCCGCAGTTTTGAAAAATCAATGTTCAAAAATTTTTGGTCTATACTTAGCCGTTATGTCAGAAAATGTTTGCTAACTTTTTAATAATTTTGCCAGTTTCGTAATCCCGTGTGAATGTTCAGATAATAAGCTTTAATACGATGTATAAAGCTCTTTCCAACTCCAAAAATTGCGAAACTTATAGCGTTTCAAAAAATCACCACAAATGCACTGCACAAAAGGATACCACCACCTTAAGTGGGATATTTCGAGTTTTTAGAATTGTCGTATCTTTTGCGGTTGTCGAGTAATTTTGCCTCCAAGTTGAAGTTTGTATGTGTCAGAATAGGAAACGGAAAAAGTGGTGATTTTATTCTTGCTGCAAAAATCTCTCGCTGAAGAGTTATAAATCTGTATTATGTATGATGAGGCTATGATCATGACCTGCAGAACACTGGAAATATTTTATTTTAGGCCTTAAAATACTTAAAACATTTTGCTGGACGCAAATCATCAAATTGTAACGTTTCTTGCAGATGAAAAGTTGGGTCTTCAGATATAATTATAAACAACTCTATGCCTAAACAAAGATTATAACTACAATTCAAGGACTATAACTCTACATTATTTGCATTTGTTTGATTGATACCAATATTTCATTGTTTCTCTCATTAGTTACGACATTTTTTGGGGAATTCCCAGCAAGATGTTAAAATTTGCGATTTTTTGAAAATTTGTACCAGAAGATGGCCAAATAGAATGACATAGCCAGTGACTTTTCTGTTTTTGAACATTGACATTGCTGTCTTGGAATATTTTTTTCGCAAGAACTGTGAATGATGATTGCTAGCGTTGTCAAGTTGCTCCCTGTGCTCCAATCTGGATCCTCAAACTACCCTTAACCTTTACGTAACAGTAATGTTTCAAATGTTTCAAAATTTGCCATATTTTGTATCGCATGCTCTCAGTACAAGGATAAATTCATTCTTCTCATAGAAGATTTTGGCTTGGAAACTTTTCTATTCTAAATTATACAATGTCAAATGTTTCATGACATCCGTGGTATCAGTGTGTCTGTTTCATGCTCAATCTACTTGGAACGGTCTGAAAATGAGTTTATTTGCAGTATGTACGTAATCGTAAATAAAGCTAGACATTTGAAATTAATATAAGGAAGCTTGCGTTCGTTCAAGTATCTAGCGAAAAAGAACTACTAAAAGGATCTGATCAAGGACGTGGAAGACAACGGCTGATCCAAAAGCTAAGTTCTAATCTTTTTTGGATTATAAAATTATAAAAATCGCTTGGCATGGCGTGGAGCCTAAACTAACCAAACTAAAAATTTATCTGATGTTTACATGATCTTTACAACCCAGTTAAAAACGAACAATGTTAAATGCTACATAGTAAAAATTCTGAGTCCTTGAGCCATAATCACCATAATCATTGCCTACATGTACTATTTACAAATTATACTTTTAGTACCCAAGTTTACTCAGTATCCTCATCTAATCCTCATCTCTATTTCATCAAGTGGTGATCTTGCTTATCAAAGGACTGGTATCACCAAAATTTGTTCCCAACAATAAGTTTTAACACATCTTGTATTTGTTGCATATACAAACTATAAACTGCTACCGTATAATAACGTATTGTCGATACTGCTGGGTCAGACACAGGGAGTACTGATATTTTTTACACTTTTATGCTGCACTACTGATCTGAAGAACAGTCTGACTCATTTCTGTGTCTGACCTAGCACCTGAGACTTAAAATCGACATTCTACGAACGTGTGAATAGCTATAAACCATAACTAAAGTCTGACCAAAAAATGTAGAAGGCGAAATTGTTTTCTTTATATCTCAAAAACGCTTCAAGATAGCTACCACAAAGTATATATTTTCTGAACCGGACTGATGAGATCTTTCTTTTCGTGAAAAATTTTTTGAAATTTCCCGTGCGATTTCAAAGGGCGCCGCTTTTATATGTACAGAAGGATTGGTACATGGTACTGCCGCGATTTTTTCACGAAAATTTTCCCCTTGTATGAAAGTGCTACACACCGAATTTCAACTTTTTTGGCTGAAAATTGCGTGAGTTATTCAATTTTTTAGATTTTCAAAATCCTTTGATCTTTGCCGCTTTTTCGACTTTGACTGACTACTACTCGTGACTCGCTCAGTGGAAAAAATTTTCGATTAGATTTTTAGGACCGCCTAGGCGTCCGCTTTCACCCGATATATGTGTGATTTCAAAATTTGAAAGTCGATTTTTTCGAAAAATACCACTTTTTGACCCAAAATTTCGACATAGCGAGTCTAGCAAAAGTGAGTAAAAATTACATAATCATAAAGTCCAATCTAACCTGAATCCAACGATATAAAGTTTTTGTGGCTACGACTTACATTGCGTCCGCAATGAATTTTTAAAAAATTTCCCTTTTTCAGCTGGTTTTTGGCTCCCTTTGATGTTGCCGCCTTGATTTGGCTGGACCAGTGTAAACTAGCAAAAACCAGCTGAAAAAGGGAAATTGTTTAAAAATTCATTGCGGACGCAATGTAAGTCGTAGCCACAAAAACTTTATATCGTTGGATTCAGCTTAGATTGAACTTTATGATTATGTAATTTTTACTCACTTTTGCTAGACTCGCTATGTCGAAATTTTGGGTCAAAAAGTGGTATTTTTCGAAAAAATCGACTTTCAAATTTTGAAATCTCACATATATCGGGTGAAAGCGGACGCCTAGGCGGTCCTGAAAATCTAATCGAAAATTTTTTCCACTGAGCGAGTCACGAGTAGTAGTCAGTCAAAGTCGAAAAAGCGGCAAAGATCAAAGGGTTTTGAAAATCTAAAAAATTGAATAACTCACGCAATTTTCAGCCAAAAAAGTTGAAATTTGGTGTGTAGCACTTTCATACAAGGGGAAAATTTTCGTGAAAAAACTCGCGGCAGCACCATGTACCAATCCTTCTGTACATATAAAAGCGGCGCCCTTTGAAATCGCACGGGAAAATTCAAAAAAAATTTTTCACGAAAAGAAAGATCTCATCAGTCCGGTTCAGAAAATGTATACTTTGTGGTAGCTATCTTGAAGCGTTTTTGAGATATAAAGAAAACAATTTCGCTTTCTACATTTTTTGGTCAGACTTTAATTTATACTTCATTCAGAGCCTATAGTTACTCCGCTCAAGTAAAACACAAGTCTTCTTCATTCCTTCAAGGGTGAAAAGCATCTCCTTCAGAGAAGGATCCCCACCCGGCCATAATTCCCTTCTTATAGGCTCGCTAATCGGACATTCCCTTAGGATGTGCACAACAGACTCTAGTTCACCACAGGCATAATTAGGATCAGTGGCGGGATTCAGCCAATTCAAATAGCTACCCAACCGTATATGGCCGGACCGCAACCTAGAGATAATAACTTGATCGGATCTTTTAAGCAGATCAATTAAGTCTCTCTTTCCTGTAAAATCGAAGCAGGTAGTATGTATCTTTGTAGGGTTTTTAGCCAGGAAATCTTGTTGCCATCTCCTTAAGCTAATCTTTTGCACAGCCTTCCCTACATCTCGAAACAAGCAATAACCACCACCCTGATCCATTTCCAGTCCACTCCGGGCTAAGTTGCCTACATATTCATCGTGATAAATCCCGCAATGAGCCGGAATCCATGCAAAGACAACTTTAACTTTAACATTCTTTAATGTTTGCATGATGACAGGATCATCGGCGCGAATCCGTAGAAGCGCGCTCCGACAGTCGGTAAAAATGACAGTCCATTTAGTCTCAAGCACATCAGGTCCATCCTCCACTACCTTTTCTACAGCAAAACCAAGAGCAATCATTTCAGCACAACAGGCAGAAGGCAAAGGTCCAACACCTGCGGCCATCTGATAGCTCTCTCCATTGCAGGTAACAAGAACCAGACCAACGCCAGCCCGGTAATCAGCCGCTTGGAATGATCCATCTGTAAAAATCATGAATAAGCCCATACTTTTGTAGGTGTATATCAGGTCATACCCTGCATTCCTCTTTTCCAGAATACTCCCGGCATTCCGCAGTAAAGTAGTATCAACACTCCATTCCTTGAAGGCTTCTGTAGTCTCGTTCTGAGGATCTGCCAATGCTGCACTTTCCAGGCCGGGAACTTAGAATTTGCGTTGTGTGCCAACTTTGGTATACTCCAGCCTTTTAACCTCCATCTTCGCCTTTGTTGATAAATCTGTCTCAGACCAACCTTTTCTGGCAGACAGCAAGCTTTCTGCAGATCTTTCACTACTGCTACTTCTCTGCGAGAGGCTAAAGGTGGAATCCTTGTCTCCACTTCCATGACGTCAATGGGAGTAGATCTCAGACCACCGGTAATGATACGTAACGCAGCATTTTGAATTCTTTCGACTCCTGCTGAAACGGTAGGGGACGCTGCAGACCAAAGACTTTGACCATACTCCAGAATTGGTCAAACACATGTAAGGTAAGTTTGGCGTAGAGTTTCCCTATCTGCACCCCATGAACCTCCCGACAGTCGCTTTAGAAGTCCAACGCGTCTGCGCCCCTTTCGGGAGATTTTCTCCACATGGTCCTTCCAAGTAAGCCTCCGATCCAACCATAACCCCAAATACCGAATACACCTGACCACCGGAAGCAACCGCCCATTTAAGCTAACCGCCAAATAATTTTCTCTATCTCTATGGCGCAAAGAGAACAACGTCTGGCTACATTTTTCAATAGAAAGTTCTGCCTTATTCATTTGCTCCACTGATCCAAAGCCTCCACCATGACTTGCAGACACGCAACCACGTCTCTGAGGACATAGCCCCGCACCCAAAAAGCGACATCATCCGCAAATAATCCAATTTCAATTTTGTCAACTTCCTCGAAGACTTCAGAATGATGGTTGGTATCATGTTCCATGACCTTCTCCTGCAGGTCGTTAATCAACACAAGAAAGAGCAGCGGACTCAGAACAGCACCCTGATGTATACCTGCGTTCATAGTAACTTTCCGAGACAAGCATCCTTGACACTTAACCTGTATTGTCCTTCGATCAAGAAACTGGTAAAGCCACCTAAACATCCGGCCTTCTACACCCATTTCTGACAATTTCTTTAGTACCAAGACCCGGGGAACCCGATCAAAGGCTTGCTTGAAGTCTAGTAATACTGCCACAGCACACATTTTACGATGGAAACCAATTTGTATGTCAGTTACCATCTACAGTAACTGTGTCTGTGCTGACCACCGTTTCAGCAGGAGTCGAAAGAATTCAAAATGCTGCGTTACGTATCATTACCGGTGGTCTGAGATCTACTCCCATTGACGTCATGGAAGTGGAGACAAGGATTCCACCTTTAGCCTCTCGCAGAGAAGTAGCAGTAGTGAAAAATCTGCAAAAAGCTTGTTGTCTACCAGAAAAGGTTGGTCTGAGACAGATTTATCAACAAAGGCGAAGATGGAGGTTAAAAGGCGGGAGTACACCAAAGTTGGCACACAACGCAAATTCTAAGTTCCCGGCCTGGAAAGTGTCAGCATTGACAGATCCTCAGAACGAGACTACAGAAGCCCCCCAAGGAATGGAGTGTTGATACTACTTTACTGCGGAATGCCGGGAGTGATTCTGGAAAAGAGGAATGCCGGGTATGACCTAATATATACCTACAAAAGGAGGGGCATGTCCATGATTTTTTCAGATGGATCATTCCAAGTAGCTGATTTTCGGGCTGGCGTTGGTTTGGTTCTTGTTACCTGTAATGGGGAGAGCTACCAGATGGCCGCAGGTGTTGGACCGTTGCCTTCTGCCTGTTGTGCTGAAATGACTGCTCTTGGCTTTGCGGTAGAAAAGGTGGTGGAGGAGGGACCTGATGTGGCTTGAGACTAAAATGACTGTCATTTTTACCGACTGTCGGAGCGCGCTTCTACGGATTCGCGCCGATGATCTGTCATCATGCAAACACTAAAGAATGTTACAGTCAGAGTTGTCTTTGCGTGGATTCCTGCTCACTGTGGGATTTATCACAATGAATATGTACACAACTTGGCCCGGAGTGGACTAGAAATGGACCAGGACGGTGGTTATTGTTTGTTTCGAGATGTAAAGGGAAGGCTGTGCAAAAGATTAGCTTAAGGAGATGGCAACAAGATTTCCTGGCTAAAAACCCTACAAAGATACATACTACCTGCTTCGATTTTACAGGAAAGAGAGACTTAATTGATCTGCTTAAAAGATCCGATCAAGTTATTATCTCTAGGTTATGGTCCGGCCATATACGGTTGGGTAGCTATTTGAATTGGCTGAATCCCGCCACTGATCCTAATTGTGCCTGTGGTGAACTAGAGTCTGTTGTGCACATCCTAAGGGAATGTCCGATTAGCGAGCCTATAAGAAGGGAATTATGGCCGGGTGGGGATCCTTCTCTGAAGGAGATGCTTTTCACCCTTGAAGGAATGAAGAAGACTTGTGTTTTACTTGAGCGGAGTAACTATAGGCTCTGAATGAAGTATAAATTAAAGTCTGACCAAAAAATGTAGAAAGCGAAATTGTTTTCTTTATATCTCAAAAACGCTTCAAGATAGCTACCACAAAGTATACATTTTCTGAACCGGACTGATGAGATCTTTTCTTTTCGTGAAAAATTTTTTTGAATTTTCCCGTGCGATTTCAGAGGGCGCCGCTTTTATATGTACAGAAGGATTGGTACATGGTGCTGCCGCGAGTTTTTTCACGAAAATTTTCCCCTTGTATGAAAGTGCTACACAGCAAATTTCAACTTTTTTGGCTGAAAATTGCGTGAGTTATTCAATTTTTTAGATTTTCAAAACCCTTTGATCTTTGCCGCTTTTTCGACTTTGACTGACTACTACTCGTGACTCGCTCAGTGGAAAAAATTTCGATTAGATTTTCAGGACCGCCTAGGCGTCCGCTTTCACCCGATATATGTGAGATTTCAAAATTTGAAAGTCGATTTTTTCGAAAAATACCACTTTTTTGACCCAAAATTTCGACATAGCGAGTCTAGCAAAAGTGAGTAAAAATTACATAATCATAAAGTTCAATCTAAGCTGAATCCAACGATATAAAGTTTTTGTGGCTACGATCTTACATTGCGTCCGCAATGAATTTTTAAACAATTTCCCTTTTTCAGCTGGTTTTTGCTAGTTTACACTGGTCCAGCCAAATCAAGGCGGCAACATCAAAGGGAGCCAAAAAACCAGCTGAAAAAGGGAAATTTTTTAAAAATTCATTGCGGACGCAATGTAAGTTGTAGCCACAAAAACTTTTATATCGTTGGATTCAGGTTAGATTGGACTTTATGATTATGTAATTTTTACTCACTTTTGCTAGACTCGCTATGTCGAAATTTTGGGTCAAAAAGTGGTATTTTTCGAAAAAATCGACTTTCAAATTTTGAAATCACACATATATCGGGTGAAAGCGGACGCGTAGGTGTTCCTAAAAATCTAATCGAAAATTTTTAATCCACTGAGCGAGTTACGAGTAATAGTCAGTCAAAGTCGAAACAGCGGCAAAGATCAAAGGATTTTGAAAATCTAAAAAATTGACCAACTCACGCAATTTTAGCCAAAAAGTTGAAATTCGGTGTGTAGCACTTTCATACAAGGGGAAAATTTTTCGTGAAAAATCGCGGCAGTACCATGTACCAATCCTTCTGTACATATAAAAGCGGCGCCCTTTGAAATCGCACGGGAAATTTCAAAAAAAATTTTTCACGAAAAGAAAGATCTCATCAGTCCGGTTCCGAAAATATATACTTTGTGGTAGCTATCTTGAAGCGTTTTCGAGATATAAAGAAAACAATTTCGCCTTCTACATTTTTTGGTCAGACTTTAGTTATGGTTTATAGCTATTCACGCGTTCGTAGAATGTCGATTTTAAGTCTCAGGTGCTAGGTCAGACACAGAAATGAGTCAGACTATTCTTCAGATCAGTAGTGCAGCATAAAAGTGTAAAAAATATCAGTACTCCATGTGTCTGACCCAGCAGTATCGACAATACGTTATTATACGGTAGCAGTTTATAGTTTGTATATGCAACAAATACAAGATGTGTTAAAACTTATTGTTGGGAACAAATTTTGGTGACCACCAGTCCTTTGATAAGCAAGATCACCACTTGATGAAATAGAGATGAGGATTAGATGAGGATACTGAGTAAACTTGGGTACTAAAAGTATAATTTGTAAATAGTACATGTAGGCAATGATTATGGTGATTATGGCTCAAGGACTCAGAATTTTTACTATGTAGCATTTAACATTGTTCGTTTTTAACTGGGTTGTAAAGATCATGTAAACATCAGATAAATTTTTAGTTTGGTTAGTTTAGGCTCCACGCCATGCCAAGCGATTTTTATAATTTTATAATCCAAAAAAGATTAGAACTTAGCTTTTGGACCAGCCATGCTGTCCTCCACGTCCTTGATCGGATCCTTTTAGTAGTTTCTTTTTCGCTAGATACTTGTACGAACGCTTCCCTTATATGAAAAATTTCAAATGTCTAACTTTATTTACGATTGCGCTTATACTGCAAATAAACTCATTTTCAGGCCGTTCCACTAGATTGAGCATGAAACAGGCCACACTGATACCACGGATGTCATGAAACATTTGACATTTGTATAATTTAGAATAGAAAAGTTTCCAAGTCAAAATCTTCTATGAGAAGAATGAATTTATCCTTGTACCGAGAGCATGATACAAAATATGGCAAATTATAGAACATTTGAAACGTGTTACTCTTGTCTAAAGGTGCATTAGTTTCCAAAGATCGGATTGGAACTTGTTGCTAGAACTTGACAACGCCTTGCCAATCTATCATTCACAGTTTCATTTGCGAAAAAATATTCCAAAGACAGTAGTCAATCGTTCGAAAAACTTTTAAAAGTCACTGGCTCTATCAATCTATTATTTTAGGCCATCTTCTGGTACAAATTTTCAAAAAATCACAAAAATTTTAACATCTTGCTGGAATTCCCCAAAAAATAAGTCATACTAATGAGAGAAACAATGAAATATTGTATCAATCAAACAAATACAGAAAAGAAATAATGTAAAGTTATACGTCCTTTTAATTGTAGTTATGAATCTTTGTTTAGGCATTAGAAGTTGTTTATCATTATATCTGAAGACCCAACTTTTCATCTGCAAGAAACGTTACAATTTGATGATTTGCAATCTTTCCCCAGCAATGTTTTAAGTATTTTAAGGCCTAAAATAAAATATTTTCAGTGTTCAGCAGGTCATGATCCATAGTACCTCTCTCATCATACATAATACAGATTTATAACTCTTCAGCGAGAGATTTTTGTAAAATTAAATCACCTTTTTCCGTTTTCTGCCGATATGAAACGGAGGCAAGGCCAGGGCTTAGACAATTCTAAGGAACTCTGAGAATATCCACCCAAAGGTGGTGGTGTAAACATTACAGTCACATTTGTGGTGTTTTGAAAACATACAAATTTCGCAATTTTTTGGAAGTTGAAAAACCTCGTATTAAAAACATTATCTGAACACGGGATTGCAAACTTTGACAAGGCGCCAGTAAAAAGTTGGCAAACACGACACCAACAGCCAAGTATAGACCAAAGGGCACAGGCATTGTTTTCAAAACTGCAGAGCCGAGATAAGGCACAGCACACTGTCATAGGGAGAGACATATATGGACTCGGGCGATTTTGAGGTTTTGCGTACTGCAACAATTTTTTGGCTTGCCAAATTCTCCCGAAACTGAGCACAGCCAAGACCAACATTTCCGCCACAACATTCTGAACCACATTTTGCCGAAAATCTCCATGACCGAGTTTTGAGAATCAATGTTCAAATTCATGACATCCTCGAATTTCGGCACCGAGAAGCCAAATCTCAGCTGAAGGCGTAAATCCGGCAATAGAAATTCACCAAATGTGCAACATTGTATTGATGATATAAATGGAGACAAACCAGGTTTGTGAGCAGGGGTATTCTGAAATTTGCCATTTTTTGACCCTCAAAACGGTTTGTCACGACTTACCACTTTGGAAATAACTCAAAATTTAAAAATGTTTTCACCGATGCTCTAGCCATAACTGGCAATCCCGTGTCTTTTACTGGGGAGCTAAAGGCAAAAGACTTACAAATAACATTACAAAAATGAGTTTTCATTTCAGATATTCAAAAGCAAAGGGGAAACCAGATTGTTTTTATGAGATTTTAACCATTTGCATGAGGATTAAAGCCGCATGAACAAGAAACGAGAAAAACCGGCATGCTGTTGTGAGAAGTGAGTGAAGGGGATGATGGTTTATAACGAAACCAGTTTAAACGACTGAGAACAGTAATTTATTAGGTTTGCCAGGGGGAACCGAAGGTACTCATATGTCTGAATGGGAATATTCAAACATTGTTGTAACAGTGACATTAGACACGAAATAAGACCCTTGCCCATCAGGACGGTCTGCTGCACAACTTGGTCTCATTTCCCAACTGAAAGTCTCCTTTCTAGCTCGAGGAGTCTTCCGTTTCACAACTAAAGAATGCTAAAGCTCACGCGGCGGGGGTACCATTCCTTGTCTCGCTTCAAATAAAATTTCTGACACATGGTCTGTTGCAATTACATCTAGGTCATTTGTAAGAGACCATTTGATGGCCAGAAATAAGAAAAATGGAAAAATTTGCCGACTGCTACATCTAGTCGGGAAGCATCTTGAGAGGCCGAGTTTACGAAAACCAAAATTTTGAACATGAACTGTGACCTGTGACAACATTTTGTACATTTAAGAAATTTCATAAAAATGATTTTCGGCAGGCACAACTGGCAAATAATAATCTGACACAAATAGCATGTTCTTAATAAAGAAGTCAAACTCCGGCTTCAACTTTGTTGAACTGCAAGATTGAGCAGTTATGGGATATTAGAAGCAACTTTGATGCAACCTAACCACAATAGAAACCAAACTTTGAATTTATATACAGATTCTGAAATAAGCAGCTTTAATAGCATTGTTTATGTCTACTGTCTTGTTCTTTTAATTATCAAATTGTGAACTCTTTTACTGACTGCTGGCATCCGACCCCAGGTTGTCCTCCCGCGAGACCCGATGCACCTTGTTGATTGGCTCTACGTAAATGCCGCATTGTTGGCCGCTCTCTAGCTTTAGTGTTAGCTTGTGTATTCCTGAAGCAATAACAGTAATTCCTTAAATTGCAAATGTAAACACAGCTCGTGCTTACGGTAAAACTGTACCCATACTACGTAGTGACACAATTCGTGAAGACGTGATGGACATTTTTAAAAGCTTTATTAGCACAAAGCTTTCTAAAATTTAATGCCGGTATAATTTTTTTTGGAATTGTAGAAATTGAAATTGTTCAAAAATTTCTACGAATCTAAAGTTTCTACGAAATTTCAAATTTAAATAACACAACGACATTTGAATCTTTAGCAAAAATAATTATACAACAAAATATTTTCACATAAAGTCATATAAATTCCTTTATACTTCATTTTTTAAAGCAACTTTCTACTCAAACTTTGAGCAAGATCCTTATGACCTTGCATGTACGTAAATGCTAATATTGTATTCTTATTTTTAGCTACTATAAAAACTATTGTGGGCGTTGGTGTCTTTCGGTTCTATTGAGGAGAGGAGACGGTAGACTTTTAGTTGTGAAAATAATTTTGGTAATAATAGACAAGTTGGTATAACTCAACGTCAGTCTGGATGAATCCAAATTAAACGGTGAATGTGTTAATATCAAACCCAGTTATTGCTTGTCGGTTAGTTATTTATCAAGCCTGAAAATTGACGGAGTTTCAGCGTTCACCGTAAATCTGCATAAGCTTCATGGCAAACAAAAGCCGCAAAAAGCAAAGCTGTCTAGAGACGTTTTCTCGAAATAAATTAAAAAATGAAACATGGCTACTTTTTCTTTTAAAAATACCAGTTTTTAAGAGTTTGACTCAAATCCTGTTGGCGACTGCGCGGACACTTCCGCCAAAACGCGAACAGATTCTGTGCTGGAAATTCTAGAAAAATTTTCATTTTACGGTAATTTGATAATTTTAGACTTTTCTCCTCCAATTTCATACAAAATGAAGTTTGTGATTTTGCTCTTACAAAACCCCAATAATACGTGGCT
>JASAND010014917.1:0-27676 GCA_030248195.1 Trissonchulus latispiculum
CAATTTTTTTCCGAAGATTGTGGAGCATTCACCATGCAAGCTGGAGGGCTGCTACTTATCTTAATACGTTCTGCACAAATATACCTAGGGACGATTTTTTAGTTGCCCCGATTGCTGCTTTCAGCTAAAGCAATCGCTTGACAAATTTGGAAAAAGTAGGCAGAATACAGGTTACGCACACATTTCAGCTTATTTCTCTACAACGAAGAGCGATTTCACAATAACTAAAAAATCGACCCCAGCTATTTCATAGAGGTATCGAATGATATAACCGATGTTTCGCGAAAAAATTTACTTGAGTCTGCAAAAATTCTGGAAAATTATACTTCTTCTAAAATGTGTTAAAAATATTTTAGAGAAGCAACATTAGTTTCATGGCATGCATTAAAAAGAGAAAATGTCAAGCTACATTTTGATATAAAAATGGCTTTTTAACTCCAAGTAATGAATGCGTAATAATGGTGCAAACTTTATGTGACCAAAGGGAATCACCACCTTAAGCTTAAATTTTTATAGCAGCAAGCTACAGCAAAATACTTTACAACATTAAATAGTTCACATCTCGAGCATTCCAACGATGTATATATCATGCTCTAAAGTTCTGTTGATCCTTTGCAATAAGCCTTTGAAGTTGACCAACTTTTGTTTTCGGCAGAATCGAAATTCGCACTTCTGCGGAGGGACGTTTTTCTTGGTTTGGGCTAAAACTTATTGAGTAGCAAGAAAACTCAATGCGAAGTTGCGAAATTTCGTGTTACTGTGCATTTGGCCGATTTTCTCGACCGTTAAGACCTGCTGAGCCAAATCCAAAAAAACGTCCCTCGGCCCATATGTCCTTCATATCGTGGCACAAAAAGAACTTTTGGCCGGTTCTTCGGTTTTGAGAAATGGATGTTCAAAAACTTTTGGTCTATATTCATCCTGTTAGATGTCAGCTTGTCAGAAAATATCTGCTATTTTTTTGCTAATTTTGCCAGTTCTGTAAGCTCATGTGAATGTACAGATAATAAGCTTTAAAACGATGTATAAAGCTCTTTGCAACTCCCAACATTGCGAAAGTTATAGCGTTTCAAAAAATCACCACAAAAGCACTGCACAAAAGGATACCACCACCTTAAATGCTTAAATATCCGGATATATTTCTCAAATCGGATATTATCCGGATATCCGGATATCCAGTGCCCATCACTAATTTCTGATCAGCTTTTACTTCCTAAAACTTTCTGGACTGAGCCGGTTAGGTACGTTCTCTGTTTGTACTTACTTATGACCATTAAAATTTTGATTTCGTCACAGTAATGAAAACAACTGAGCACAACCTTAAAACTTTAGCAAAATTTGATGGTCTAAAATGCTTAGATGGCCTAAAAAATTTTGGTCGTTGAGGCCATTTGGCCTAAAGGTCAGCAACGAAATTAAAAACCCTGGTGCTTGGGGGGTGGATTTGGGGCATAGGTGTAACGGGGATTTGGGCTGGGGGGGGGGCCCCCCCCCCGGAATTTTGGGAGGGGGGCCCCTTTTTAGACCCCCCCAAATACCCCACGACCCCCCCCCAAACCTCCCCTCCCCTAAAAAATTTTTCTATTTTTATGCCAAAAATCGCATTTTCAGCTATTGCTTATGCCGAAAAACATGAAGTCATTAAGCAATTTTAACATTAGACAGTGTTTTTAAACTCGAAAACTTGATTGCCAAGATGTTTCTGAGTCCAGAATAAGGTCAATATTGAGCCTAGAAGTCCAAAAAACCGTTATAAACCGTTATAAAAATTTGGACTTTTTTGTTGAAAAATTTTGCAAAATTTACCCTAAAAATGCCCAATTTTTGGCCAATTTTGACTACCCCCCCCCCCCGTTGGGGTGGGGCCGGGGGCCCCCAAAAATTTCTGGGGGGGGGGGGTTTTGGAAAAATGGCTGGGGGGGGGTCCCAATTACACCTATGCTTTGGGAATTGGGGGACCTTCAGACCTGGAGCTCACCATAGGTGTAACGGAGATTTGGGGTGGGGGAGGCTCCCCAGTGGCGGATCCAGGGGAGGGCCCCAGGGCCCCGGGCACCCCCCTTTGCGATTTGGGCCCCTCCCTTTGACCTTGAGGCCCCAATGTTTGTCTTTACTGCAAGCTTTCCCAGGTTTTACACAATATCCAGTAACTGGGATTATGAAGTTGGCGATACAAGTAGTGATGATAAATATGTCGTTCTTTTCGTCAACTTTTTGCGCCTTCCATCGTAGATTGTGAAATTTCAATGCATTGGCAATATTGTATAAATTTAGATAGAATGTTGCCTTTGGAAACCATGGGAAAACTTAACCTCTCAACTTTAAACGCTCATTACTTGCTAACGACGTAACGTATTGCGTTAAGATTAGTATATTCTGAATCAGAAAAGTCTCCTCTATCTTTTAAGTGCTTTTCGCGCGGCGATGGGGCCGTCACGCGCGGCCATCCGCGCACGCCTTCGGTGTGGTTATCGTTTGGCACATTTGACAAAATTCATTTCGCCAAAACAGTTTTAAACTGCGCAAACTGAAGAATTTGATCAGTGTTACATATTGCCAAAGCCTAGGCAAACTAAATTGGTTTCACTGATCTCAACAGTTTTAGAACGTTGAATTGGTTTCAATCAGGCATCACAACGCTCTTTTGAGCTGGGGCCCCTCCCTTTACGAAATCCTGGATCCGCCACTGAGGCTCCCCCCCCAACATTTTCTGGGGGGGGGCCCTCTGGCGACCCCCCGACCCACCCCCCAAAAAATTTTTCTATTTTTATGCCAGAAATCGCATTTTCAGCTGTTTCTAATGCCAAAGACCATTTAACCATGAAGTAATTTCATCATTAGACAGTAGCTCTAAACTCGAAAATTTGATTGCTAACATGTTTCCAAGTCTAAAACTAGGTCACTATTGAGTCAGAAAGTTCATAGTACAATTAAAAACGTGTGTTTCTCGCAAAAATAAACACTTTAAGACAAAAATTTGGACTTTTTTAAAAATTTTTGCAAAATTTACCCAAAAAATACCCAAATTTTCGCTATTTTTCGCGCCTTCGGCGCTGCTACCCCCCCCCACCCCAAAAGTTTTGGGGGAGGGTTGAAAACATGGCTGGGCGGCAGGGGCGGATCCAGGGCGGGGGCGGGGGGGCGGCCGCCCCCACCCCGTCGCGTTTAGAAGGTAGGAAAAATTAAGGAGAGAAAGAGGAAAAAGGGCAAAAAAACCAAAAAATTTCGCGCCTTCGGCGCGAATTTTCTAATTTTTAACCGCATATTTATTGCATTTGTGACGAAAAAGCTTGAAATGCATCCGATTTTTCGGAGAAAATTATCATTTTTGCATACAAATGTCAAGAATTTTAAAAAATTTGTTCAGTTCTTCAGTATAAAAAGAATTAAAGATCCGAAGACCGATTTTATTGCAAAAACAAAAAATTTCTTCAACTTCTGGGGGGCTCCGCCCATAGGTGTAACGGAGAGTTGGGGTGGGGGAGGCTCCCCCCAACATTTTCTGGAGGGGCCCCCTCTGGCGACCCCCCCCCAACCCCCCAACCCTCCCCCAACTAATTTTTCATTTTTATGCCAAAAATCGCATTTTCAGCCGTTTCTAATGATGAAAAACATCTAACCATAAAGTAATTTTAACATTAGACAGTGGTTTTAAACTCAAAAGCTTGATTGCCAACATGTTTCCAAGTCCAAAATAAGGTCAATATTGAGTCATAAGATCCATAATACAGTTAAAAACGTGTATTTCTCATAATAATAAACAGTTCAAGCCAACAATTTCGACATTTTGAAAATTTTTTGAAAATTTACCCTAAAACTACCCAATTTTTGGCCATTTTTCGCGCCTTAGGCGCGACTACCCCCCCCCCCCCAGTTGGGGGGGACGTCCCCCCCAAAAGTTTTGGGGGAGGGTTTAAAAAAGGCTTGGGGGGGTTACCCCCCCCCCAACCCCCCCCCCCACCTTACACCTATGGCTCCGCCCCCCAGAGCCCTCGCTGGCAAAATTTTACCGCCCCCCCCCGTCACGAAATCCTGGATCCGCCAGTGCTGGGGGGGGGCTTCCCCCCACCTTACACCTATGGAGCTCACCCCCCCCCCAGAGCAGGGGTTACCATACCTGAACGGGAGGTCAAATTTCACTGACCCTTCTGGAAGCAAATTAGGGTACTCCTTGTGAGAGCGATTTTTCTTAGGGGTACTTTTGAGAGCAATTTTTAAGCTATTTTTGCCATTTTTTAGCAAAACAGCAATGTTTAAGCTAAAACACGTTTTTCGGACGTTTTTTTAGCTAAAAATATATAGTAATGTTAAGGGAAAAGTTCCGGCGAAGCCGGATAATTTTTGTAAGTTTTAGTTGTAAAGCCTATTTTTTGGGCAATTTTCTTACCCCTCATGGCCAATTTTCTTACCCCTTGTGAGAGCAATTTCGCGACCCCTTGTGGGCGACTTCGCCGAACGGGGGGGGGGTGGAAATCCCCCCTTTCCCCCTGTCCACCTGTGGGGGTCACTCCCCCCCCCCGCCCCCAGAACATCCCCTCCTGTCTGGACCCGACCCTTGTTGATGTATTTTCGGTATCCTACGTGTTTGGCTAACTCAACTCGTGGTTGCTCAGCATCTGACGTATTTCTGACAATACGGGGATAAACGGTGGATAAAATGCTTCCCAAGCTGGCATTTTTTAGTGGGGGGTGGGGTGGGCCCCCCCACTTTTCGGATCCCCCCTCCACTTTTCGGAGCCCCCCACTTTCGCCCCCCCCGGCCCCCCCCCCACTTTTCGGCAAGCCCCCACCCACTTTTTTGGGGGTCGCCCAAAAGTGTCAAAAAATTAGGTTTTTGAGGTCAAATTTTCAAAAAGTTTCTCAATTTTTAGCTAAATCATGGACTTATAAGCTCATTTTAAGCTTAAAAACAGCAATTTTTTTGCGTTTTTACCTTACAAATGCTAATGTTTCGCTAAAAATTTAGGTATATTTTACTTTTGGGTCGCCCCCCCTCTTCGGAAGCCCCCCCCCCACTTTCAAAACCTTAAAAAAATACCAGCCAAGTGTATAAAATCTCATCAAGAGAATTCCGGCGGAAAGTCAAACTTCACAAATAGGTCAATTGTGGTACGTACATGAGCAATTTTGTAAGCCCGTCGCACGGGCACAAATCAGAGTTAAGTTGTTAACCTGGACTGACTTGGCACATAAACACAGGAGATTAAACTAGATTTAAAAATACACTATACTAGTAACAAAAATGCCCTAATAGGGGAGAATAGGGAAATGCTGTTAAA
Source organism: Trissonchulus latispiculum (assembly GCA_030248195.1). NCBI lineage: Eukaryota > Metazoa > Nematoda > Enoplea > Enoplida > Ironidae > Trissonchulus > Trissonchulus latispiculum. The sequence goes on from JASAND010014917.1 coordinate 5,280, forward strand.
GCGGAAAAATGCCAATAGTTTCGTGCAGATTAATGTCTACTCAGCGCCTAAAATTATTGAAACCAGCTTTTTGGCGCAGAATAGGGAATCTAGCCAGCGCCTAAAATGATTGGAACCAGCTTTTTGGCGCAGAATAGGGAATCTAGCCAGCGCCTAAAATGATTGAAACCAGCTTTTTGGTGCAGAATAGGGAATCTAGCCGGCGCCTAAAATGATTGAAACCAGCTTTTTGGTGCGGAATAGGGAATCTAGTCAGCGCCTAAAATGATTGAAACCAGCTCTTTGCTGCGGAATAGGGAATCTAGTCAGCGCCTAAAACGATTGAAACCAGCTTTTTGGTGCAGAATAGGGAATCAAGTCAGCGCCTAAAATGATTGAAACCAGCTCTTTGCTGCGGAATAGGGAATCTAGTCAGCGCCTAAAATGATTGAAACCAGCTCTTTGGTCTTAGGCGGTGTCCTCAACCATACAGGTGCTTGGGGATGGGTTTCACGACCCCCCCGGACATGGAGCTCACCCCCCTCCCCAAGGGGGTACCTCACCCTCCCCCCAGAATCCGGATAACTCCGGTTTTTTTGGGCAAAAAACCGGAAAACTTTGGTTTTTCGGCTGCCTTCGACCGCTGGTTCATTCGTCTCCAAAAACTACCTCTCCTGTATATATCTGTGCTCAAGTCTGTCCCTCTGCCGGCAATAGATTTGGACATCACACCAATTACATAATAACAATCCATGAAAAGAAAAATTCCTAGCTGTATCCTGACATTTGATCCGTGGGTGATTTTGTGCGAACCCGTGATTTTTTGTGAATTCGTTAACAAAAAATCACAAAAATATTTATTATATACTACACAAGGGATATCCGCATGAAATTTGCACCATATTATAGAGGGGGGGCATTACCAGTTGCTACATACCAAAATTATTTCGTTCATTTGCGAAAATGGCAGCAAAAATTCGATTTTTGATTTTTTTATTAACCTTGCTGTATATACGTATCTAACCAACTATCAAACTTTATCTACTGTAAATTGGCTCGCGTGGCGGGCATAATTTGACTTGCTCTATCACATGGCAATAGTTGTTTTCCCTATGTGCACCTATTAAAAAATTGACCGTGTTTTCCCCCACATTGGGACCACTAGAGCGGGGGAAACATGATGACCAAATTTTCAAATTTTTGCGTAGCTACTATAAATATATATACTATTTTTCTTTTCATGCATAAATAGAACATGGTCCATAGTGTTATTATGTAAAAAAATTTGGACTCCCAAGTTTTTTTGCACAGGCTGAACTTCGAATTTTGATTCTCGGCCCCCGGGTCCAAAGTGAGTACCCAGGCCAATATGCTTGACCTTTATTATTGATACCATGAAGCTAGGAATCCACTTATAGCAAGCTTAACAAAAAAATCAAAATTCGGTTTTTTGGCTGGAACTTTCGCAAAACTAAACCAAATCGATTTCTTTGAGGACCCATGGATAGGTCTTGGGCTAAGCTTTAAAACCACCCCAGTTTCGCTGCTCTACGACCTACCAGTAAGTAGCAGTAGACGAAAATGTGTGATTTTTTTGTTAAAGGTTTAATCACCCGTTAACAAAAAAATCAGTGGCGGATCGGGTCCCAGAGAGCAGCTAACAACTTTTTCTCGTCAGTTTTGGATAGAGCGCACTAAATAACGTATTTAGAACCCCAAGCCGCTAACCTAGTGCTCCAACTAAGGCAACTGACCCCACCGAAGTCTTAGTGGTCACTGATGGCCCCCGATAGCTTCCAGTATGAAGTCTGGTGGCTCTAAAGTGCCGTTTTAAAGGCTAAAACGTTGTTTTTTCGTGTTTGTGAGTGATTATAACCTGTTTCCAGGCATTTTGGCAGAGAAACTCAGAACTTCGTATATATATATGTTGCTGGGGTATGACCCACGGTCACGTGACCCCTGCCGGACCCGTCCGGACCCTCCAGATACCAACTGGACAGTCCGAAGTGGCTATAAACATATCCTAGGGGGTTTTCGAGGGCGCTGAATTCAAATCTGGCATTAGTTTTTAGGTAACTGGCCTAATACTGACTTCTGGGATCAGGTTTACCGTCGGACGGTCCAGGCCCGGCTGGTTACCAGGTAGGTTGGGCTCCCAGAAGTGTCAGGCAACCTCAAAAACAACGTATATAAGGGTTTTCAAGGTCGCTGAGCTCGATTTTGACGTTAGTTTTGCTCTAGCTGCTGTTCTGACATCAGTAACGAAACATAAAAATGATTTTTTATTTGTTAAAATTTTAACAAAAAAAATCATCCACCCCAGGACGGTTCAGAGGTCCGACTGCGAACTTCTATATACGTATGTATCGATAGCCCACAGTCAGGACATGTCACGTGTATATATATACAATATGGGTTGCCTAGGGTTTCCCTTAGCAAATAGCAGCCGAAATTCGAACTTCGGTCATGAACGTTTTTGAGGTCACTTTTGGGTACCCTCACTTAAAGGTCTGCCCTGAACGCATAGAGAGGGCCTAGGGGCTCAAACTCACAGGCTGTAATGTCGAGATGTGTGGCTATCACCATGCAAAAAATTGGGTCTCTGCGACTTTCCTGTGAGTCAGGGTGGGGTGATTTTTTTTGTTAAAATTTCGGGTGATTTTTTGTTTAGCTTGCTATATTTTGTGTTCTATTGCTCTAGTAAGCACAGAACAAACAATTTGGCGCAGTAATTTCGTATCTGGAATGGTCACGTGACTTGGCCTAGGGTCACGTGACCTGGGCCGGGGTCACGTGACTGACCAAAAATTTTATTTCAAGGTCCCAGAAGCCTAAAAACTCGGCAGTATAGGTTTTTCGGTGCGTAGAATTCAAATTTGGAATTAGTTTTCAGGTAGCATTTGCCCAGACAGGTGATCCTGACCACCCCCTGGACCGGGTCCATCGGCCGGACCGTCTGCCAGAAGGGGGTTGAGGTACCTAAAACATGCGCTATATAGGTTTTTTCGGGGCGCTGAGCTCGAATTTGGCATTAATTTTCCCCTTGCCGTTGCCCCAGAGGCATTTTACACAAAGTTGGTAGTGATTTTTCTTTTGTGAATTTGTTCACAAAAAAATCACCCGCCGGTGGCGAAGCCAGAGGACATGGCAGGGAATCCAATATATATATATATATATATATATATGGTTGGATAGCTTAGAGTTAGGAAATGTCACATGCATAATATGGGGTAGCTGCGCAGTCCACAGTGAGTATATACCAGCAAAAATTTCAATTTTGGTCCGGAGTTGTCCGAGGACTATTTTGGGCACCCTAGTCGGAGGAGTTGGGCCTCGGCAGCCAAACTTACATATGTTAGGATTGGGACTTGTGGCTATTACCATGCAAAAAATTTTCCGGCTGCTGTTATTCTTCATATATATTATATGACCAGTTCCTAGCAGGTTTCATCCCAGGGTTTACCCCAGGGCCAGGAGATATCTCCGTCCTGCCACAGGACATGGGGGGTGCCGGTGCTCACCCCCGGATTCTCAACCGTAGAGCCAGGAATGTCACCTCAAATGATGACTGCATCCGTGGAAGGGGGGCCGGCCCTTCTACGCAGACTCCTGTTACCTTCCCCCCACCGTAGTGGTACCCATTTACCGACCAGTTAAGGATGGATAGCTGGGTTGGCTCGAGTCAAGAAAGCCTTGTGGCCTCCGGGATCGAACCACCGACCGTAAGATCGGAAGTTCTGACCAGCGCCTTAGACCACTCGGCCATCCCGACACAAACAGGTTAGGTATATACGGGCGGATTTGGCATTTTGAGCAAAAAATCGGATTTTATACTTGCTGTGAGGTTATAAGGGTGCCTAACTAGTTTTGCACGCTGAAAAAGCTGAAACAATGTTTATAAACCACTCTGAATGGTTGGTTGGTAAAAATCCGTGCCATGTATTTCCCGCCACCATGTTTTTTCCCCGATTTGCGGGTAAAAAACATGGACAAATCCTGTGACTGCCAAAGCTGAGTGAGTTATAAGAGCAGATGGAATTATTTGCCCAGGGTACATGACGATATATATATATATATATATATATATATATATATACACGTATATACTCAAACTGATCCAAATCCAAACAAAGAAAAAATTGGAGGTTTGCTTTGCTATTCATGTTTCCCCCCCCCCAGACTATATTAATAATAATATATTAATTAGTGATGTAAGTAACTTAACATATTATGTTAGCTTTTGCTAATAATTGCAGTGCAGCTTGTTGAAATTTGCTAATTGGTCTAATGCAGTTGAAACAAGCTCTAGCGCAACCACTACCTGGCGACGTCAAACGGAATAGCAGTCTGTGGTATCGCGCTAACCTTGGTAAGGGTATACTAATAATCCGCACCTACGGATCTCCTACTCTGGGTTTACTTTACTGGGGGGGGGGGGCCCCCCCCCCCCCCACTCGACCTCCCCCCCGCCCCCACTTGACCTCTTCCCCCCACTCGGCCCCACCGCCACCATCACTTTTTGGGCTTCCCCCACTCACTTATAGAAGGTGCCCAGAAAATGCCAAATTTTAAGGACTTTTTGTCAAAATTTTCAAAACTTTTCCGGGCAAGTTTGGTATCATTCGAAAGCTCTCGGCCTGGAGATTTCAAAAATGTAAATATTAGCTGTTAATTCCTCACCGTTAATTAGTTATGCCTAATTAGCACTTTTCCAAATCCGCAAAGTGCCGTTTATAGCTCATATTATGGGGGGCTCTCCGAGCTCCCCCATGATATATTGTATGTATTATGTGTATATATATATATATATATTTTCTGGGGATTTTTTTCGGGGGGGGGAGGGCCCGGACCCCGGGAGGGGAAAGAAATTTTCGGGGGGGGAAAGACTTTTTTGCAAAAATGAGCTAAAAATTGGTATGTTTTGGCGTATTTTACACGTGGAAAGGCAAAAAGTTCTCAAAAATGCCAGGATTTAAGCTAAAAATAGTCATTTTTACATAGTTAGAGATTGTTTTTAAGCAGATATAGGTGCTTTGCCTTTTCTGTCAATCGAGTTGACAGTCACTAGTTTTCATGTATATGCGGACAGGTTCCATGTTAGTGTGTTATTAGTTTGTTCTATTATTCGTTTCGTATATATACGCATGTCATTTTACAGGTGTCAGTGATCCGGCTGGTGGTGCATCTTCTGCTTCATACACATCACAAGTTTGTGTAGCTGGACTTCCCCCTTTGGCTGTACCTGGAATACTACATGATTATATTGATGTTATCGTATCCTACATTGAGGGTGAGTTTTATTTTGTTTATGCATGCGTGTTTTATGGATTTTCCTTAGTAGTGGCTGGGGTGGTACGTATTTTTCCGGAATCGCCGGAATTTCAGGCATTACATTGGTCGAGTTTGGAAATGAAACTATACTATTTAATTATTTTTATGAGCACCATTTATGTATACATATAGTTTAGTTAGCAATGTTGACTTATGCGCAAAACACTGAGGTTTTATCGATTTTAGAGCACTTTATTTATCCCCCAAATAGTGGACCCTGCACTTTCCCGCTTCTATGTTTTTTGCCTAGTGGACATCCATCTGTGGCTCAATTCAATTTGACTCAAATTTTATAGGCACCAGTTGTTTCTTCGTCCAGCTGAAAAATGAAACCGAAAATATAATGAAGCTGTCACTGGAAATGAAGCGGGTTTATGAAGGAATGGATGAAAAGGAAAATGTATTGGTTAATCCGAAAAGAGGCAAGTTGACTTTACTATTGGCTTATTTTATGGCAATTTTTATGGAGACTTCGTGAAGGGCCATACTTCGTTTACGTTTCTTCGTGTACAAATGGCCAAAATTGCTAAAAAATGACTAATTTTAGGTCCTTTTCAAACTTAAATAGCGAAATTTCGTTAAAAATCTGGAAACCGGAAAAGCTTCGAGAACCTAAGCATGATTGCAAAATTTTGGATTAATATGGGTAGAGGTACAAAAAGAAATTTGTGGGAGGGGCTGCTAGAATATGGAGGGAGGTCGGCAGGTCGCCGATTGATGTTGGGAGGGCTGCCCTCCCGCCCAGTATAACTAGGGCTTAATTTTTGGGACAAGGTGTGATTCCTTGCATTATATCGTAGGGGTCGCGGCAGCGACCCCTATAATATGAGTGAAAATGGTCGAATGACCGTGTAAAACAAGGCTGCGCAGATTCCTGCGCAGATCCTGTGCAGATTATGTGCGCAAAAAATTGTACGTGTCGAGTTTAGTATATTTGCCAAGTTTCATCCCCGTACCACTTTCCGTTAAAAAGTTGCCCCAAAAATCGCTTACGAAAATTGTGTTTTTTCTTTTTTTCCGGTTTCTCGCTTTTGATGTTTCATAAGGGGGTTTTGTAGCTTGAATAACTACAGATAGAAAAATTTTTGCCTATGAAACCCATATATATTCTTGTAGTACAAATCAAAAATAAGAAAATAAGCTAGTTTTTATGCCTCCCAGGGCCGGAAAAAATTTTTGGCTGGGGGCCAAAGTCGGCCAAAACGCTAAAATGGCCAAAAAGTATGCTTCAAAGGCGCCTTAATAAGTCAGATTGGGCTATATATGGGGTAATGCTGACTATATGGTTAAACAGTACACATATCGGGGTCGTTCAAATGCTATATGATTTTTCGTCTCCGTGTGTAATTTTTTGATACTGGCCGGCCAAATTTGGTGAATTTTGGGTTGAACTTTGAACTTAAATTTTTCGCTTATTTTGCTACATGGGTGGCTCAAATTTTGCATACAAAGGTTTTTTGGGACGGAGAATCGATTCCCGCTATCAGTTTTGCTGCCCGAGTAACCCAAGTTGCTGGGTTGGTTCCACTTGACCGTCTGAGGGGTCAGGTCGGTAACCGCTTCCCGGAGGTCCATAGTAGGCTTTACAAAGCCTCTCCAAACTTTGTCTATAGGGGTTTTCTGGTGCGCCCAGCTCATTTCCGGTGTCCGTTTTGCCGCCTGACCCACCCATCTTGCTGTGCTGGTTCCACTTTGCCGTCTGGAGGGTCCGGTCGGTACCGACTTCCGGGAACATCATATAGGACTGTACATAGCCTCTCAAAACATTGTCTATAGGGGTTTTCTAGTGCGTCCAGCTCATTCCTGGCATCCGTTTTGCCGTCTGACCCACCCATCTTGCTGTGCTGGTTCCACTTTGCCATCTGGAGGGTCAGGTCGGTGGGAGGTCATGGGGTCAAAAATGAAAATTTTCAAAAGTGATCAAATTTGGTACCAAATGAAAGCCATAAGCGGGCTGAGCAACTTTTGTCATAGAACTGCATGCTCAAAGTGGCTGTGGAGTGCTGTGGTGGGGTGGGGTGGGGACTTGGGCGATTTTCGGTCAAAAATGAAATTTTTCAAAATTGGTCAAATTTGGTACCAAATGAAAGCCCTAAGCAAGCTGAGCAACTTTTGTCATAGAACTGCATGCTCAAAGTGGCTGTGGAGTGCTGTGGTTGGCTTGCTTGCTACTGTTGAAAGATATATATCTATATATACATACGTATATACCTTCAGGAGCATACATATATAAAATAATAGAAAACAAGAACAAAAGGTGCTCCTTCGTCGCATGTAAAATACATATGAGTCTTCGTAGGCAGGTTGTACATAAGCAAAAACTAGCCTGTAAAATATATACATATGAGTTCCGTAGGGAGGTTGTAAATTAAGGAAAACAAGTTGCAACCGCTTAACATATGAGCCTGTCCTACAACGAGGCTCATATTGGCGTCACAGTGCATTCCACATTAAAGCCTCATTAAAGAACCTCAGCTTCATCCTCATTACGGAAAAATGAATAGACGTTGTGGCCCAGAAGAAATGGACTGAAGTGAACTACGACTGCTCAAGCTGAACTGTACATGCAACCTGATGTTTCCTGAAACACTATGGCACACCTCTAATGCATTCTCGAAACACTTTCACATTATACACACGCAGAATGCGTTCCCACTTGGCTGTGAGTTAGAGCGCCTCATGGCGTACCGTATTGAGCATATGCACACTATAATGACTGAGCAACATTATATGAAGGATAATTTGTAATGAAAAGCTTTATGCAGTATGTATTTATATAAAAGTAAAATATATATTTGCAAATTATTCGTATTATGACATACGCCAATATGAGCCTCGTTGTAGGACAGGCTCATATTTTAAGCGGTTGCAACTTGTTTTCCTTAATTTACAACCTCCCTACGGAACTCATATGTATATATTTTACAGGCTAGTTTTTGCTTATGTACAACCTGCCTACGAAGACTCATATGTATTTTACATGCGACGAAGGAGCACTTTTTGTTCTTGTACGTAGCTACGGTGGACTTCATGCAACTGACTGAGGAAACAAGGCAGTCTCACCAGATCTCGCCGCTCCCCAGTTAGATTTGAATCAGAAGAGAGTTTTCTCCTAGATTTTTGACTCCGGCCCCGCTGAAATCAGTTTTTCGAAACAAAAGAGGATTTGAGGGAGGCGGACGACTGGCACCCAAAAATGCAGGGGGCGATTTCGGGGAGGGCAGGTCTGTTTCGGGGGCCCTACCTCCCTCTAAAAATATCATGTATATAAATTTAGCAAGCTAGCACAACTAGTTTCGGTTTCAATTTCGTTATATATTTTTACTTGTTCCTGAGAGTTTATTTTGTTAATATTTTTGTTTAGGACAGATCCTAGCAGCAAAATATTCTGTTGATGGTGATTGGTATCGCGCTCAGTTTATCGAAAGAAGTGGTCCTTCTAAATTTAAGGTGTGACCAGCCTTCTGGAAAGAAACTGTTTTTCCGACCTTTTCTTAAACTGTTTCCGATTTTACCAGAAACTTTCCGTTTTGGCTGGCGCTATAATAATATATGTTTGTTAGCAGTATATATGTCAACGTGATATTGTGAAATCAGGGATTTCGCGAAATCCCTGAAAATTTCAGGGATTTCACAGAATCCCTAACATTTTCAGGGGGATTGTGAAACTCATGTCAAAACCTGTTTATTTCACAGTTTCCCTGAGTGATTAAGGGATTTCACAGAATCCCGTGTCACTTTCAGGGAAACTGTGAAATGATTGATGTAGTTGAATTTCAGGAACTTTTGTTGTAGATTTGAAAATGTAAATGTTATATAAATTTATAAATTTGCTGTTAAATTGTTGCAGAGGTGCATAATATTTTATTCTAGATTTGTCTTATTCGCTTACTTCGTCAATCTAAATTTGAAACTAACAGGTACAGAGTGTCTTACTGTTGTTCGTTATTATTACCTACTATCACAATTAAATTGGGATTATATACGTATTACGTAACTTTATTAAAAAATTAAATGCTTAAATTAAATTAAATTAAATAATAAAATTATGCTGTTTTGGGCCATATAATGGGACGCATATAAGGGTTATCGGGGTCGCTGTACACGATGAGCACAGTCGCAGCGCTGTGCGGGGCTGCTATCGTGCTGTACTGTTATGCAGCAACCATAGCACGCTGTCTGTAGACTTACAGTAAACGGCTAAACATATGAAACTTGGCGACAATTGTGTCTGTAGTAAGGGGGAACTGTAGCTATGTTAGTTGGTGCACTCTCTAGCTTCCGCTGTGCTGTGTGTGCTGTTCAAAAACACAGCACCGTCGATAACAAGTTATTCATTTGTCACTGGCATTTGAAATTCGGCATGCAGATAGTTTAGAACATGACAAACAATTATTGATAGGTTTCGTATACATACTACGATGTTACTATATGGTGGCGCTGCAGTAGAGTGCTGTAGAAGTACAGCACGGCCTATAACTAACTACGAACACAACTACAAATATAGTTGCAGACCCAGAGCTATGCTCACAAATTGGCAAACTGTTACTGGTTAACAGCTAGAAGCATCAGTCCGGGTAGTTTCCGCGAATATGGGTTGTTCAGCGCGTATTAGTCCATATTAGTGCGCTTTTAACCTCTCCTCCTCCTACAACATGCCCCTCCCATATTAACGTTTTAAAACCTAGTCCTCTGTACGCTTAAAAACCGGCGTCACCCATATTGCATTTTTCATGCTCCATCGGAGCATTTTTATTCTTGTGTATATATATCTGCAACAATTTAACAGCAAATTTACAAATTTATAAAACATTTACATTTTCAAATTTACAACAAAAGTTCCTGAAATTCAACTAAATTAATCATTTCACAATTTCCCTGAAAGTGACACGGGATTCTGTGAAATCCCTTAATCACTCAGGGAAACTGAAATAAACAGGTTTTAACATGAGTTTCACAATCCCCCTGAAAATGTTAGGGATTCTGTGAAACCCCTGAAATTTTCAGGGATTTCGCGAAATCCCTGATTTCACAATATCACGTTGACATATATACTTAAGTTAGACGGGATTGAAGTCAGATGAAATTCACAGTCGTGTTGTCCCTTACAGTATAAGACAAGGTGGTGTATATTTTGGACACTTTGTTTAAATGAGTTTGGGGAATTTATTATGAACGCTGGAGGTGTAATCTAATGCTTAGCAGATAGTGTTTTGCACCCAAAGACCCTTGAACCCTCGTTTCGGTGCCGTAACTGCTTGTTTCTGGCTAAAATGATTGCTTTGGAAATTCAGAACTTGCCTAAATTCAGGCTGCGAATACTTTTTTATGAAGGGCCCTTTCCCATCTATTTAATAGAGGAGATATGATTTAACCGATGTTCTGTGCGCAATTCTATAAGTCTGCAGAATGCAAAAGTAATTTTTCAATTTTCCATTTCAAGTTCTTGTGTTATAGGTATACTTTGTCGATTATGGAAATAGCGAGCTAGTTTCTGCGGCCAGTTTAAAAGTTTTGAAGGACAACTTTTTGGAGTGGCCTCCATACGCCATCAAGTGTTCCCTGAATGGTGTTCGAAATGCTGACTCAACCTTATTTATTGAAGTGGCCGAATCCAAAGACGCTGTTATTCAGCTTGGTTAGTTTCTATTTTCGCCTTTTGTCTTATCCTCTATAGGGAGGAAGTCAGGGTAGGTTTAAGACACTGTCGACGTGCTAATGAATTCTGCCCAAACATCATAGGTTTTTCCGACGTGTTTTCAGAAAAGAGGAGATTTTCATATTTCACTGGATATTTTAGCCCGTTCTAACGCTGCTAATCTGCTAACGTTTGTTTCCTTGAAATACTTATCTTTGATGAGTTTCGTGTAATTGTAGATTAATTGTCAGCAGCTTTCAAAAGTTTCTTTGATCAAATACCAAAAAATACCACCTGTGCCTTGTAAATTCGGTCAGAATTAGTTCTTCAATTCGACTTCAGATGTGTTTGATGTGTGCGCACTATTATGATGCATTGGATATTTGATTTTTTGAAAGTTTGGGTCAAAATTTATTTTGGGTGGATTTAGTTTCGATAAAGTTACGAACTTGAAAGAAACTTTTTAAAACTGGTAGACACTTTGTAAGCTTTGTTTTCGATTATTATATTTTTGCCAAATTATCTGCACTTTCATTGCAAAAGATTTATTGCTGTTTTGAAACAGCGTTTCACTTATTTAGACGGAATGATGGACGGAGCATTGGTGGTTCATTTGTATCAGCACGTCAATGGTAAAGACTATGATATCAACAGTGGACTCAACAATCCTATGAGTTCTCAGTTACTGCCCCCTAAGGACGCCGTGTAAGGCTTATTTTGTTGAGTTTCCCCAGACTTCCTTCCTAATCCCTTTCTTTTTGGAAACTGGGCCGCGTTGCGGAATGTCCCTCCTGGGAGAATACTTAGGAGGTTGTCCAGGAGCTGTCCAGGGGGTTTTCTCCTCAGTTTAGATGTCGTTTCCTCTAACGTAGAGGAAAAGTTAGTGAGTGGATAGCATTCCTCGATTAGGAGAATCTTTTGAAACCCAGTTCTTTTAAGTGCTTACCTAGGCTGACTGAAGGAGCACTCCTACGCTTAGGAGAATCTAAGCTTTTTATAGCGTAGGCTAGGGAGTGGTTAAGGCATACATTTTGTAGTTGCAAAAAATGTAGCCAGCTAGCTGGAAAGTGTGCGAGCTTGCGAATAGGATTCCTATAACGCATGACAAAATGTTATAGCTAAGTTTTCCTTCAACTAGTGGACGTTAATCCACACACTGATAGTTTCCCGCTGAGCGTGGGAAGACAATTGAAAAGTCGAACAGAATAGTCCAATCAAATTTCCGCCAAAGCGAACTTCAGTCAGCCCGAGTCCAATATAATACTGGCAGCCGTCCACTTATTCCTTTCATCCCTCTTGTCTTGCGTTTTTACTTATATACTGTATAGACGGATGGCAGTGTTCATTTAAATTAGTTTGTAATGATTCTAGTGCGTTGTTTTTTGTTTGCTCAATTTTGGGATACTGTTCCTTTTTTCAGACCTGTTTACGCTCCTCCAGCTCGGGCCGATACCAGCGGCGGTCATGGCAAAAATCAAAATGCTGGTAGGCGTTAGGATAATTGATAAGAGTATGACACTGAGCATATTGTCTGCTATCAAGTCAAAAAGCATACTCTGCGTGCTGTCCGTTGCCCTACGCATTCTATGCATTCTCTACGCATTCACCTCCACTGAATCAAGCATATTCGCCCGCTATGTCGTGCCAAGCTCGAAAACACATCTACTCTGTTGACCGGCACTGATTAGTTGTGATTTAGTGCTTATGAGTGATTTCTTATGGCATGCCATCAGTCAGTGCTTGTAGAAAAGCTGGTTAGTCGTTAGTCATTACTTCTCGTATTTAATGGTTTTTAATTGGCAGATCGGATATTATGTTTAACTTTTCCATGAACTGTTTTTAGAATTCAATGGTGGGGAACCTCGATATCGTAATCAGGATAGGAGAGATATTTCTAATGGTTCGTTAGTCTTTGTTTTTGCATGATTTCGATTTGAAGTTGTGGATCTTAGCTTCGGAAGGTTTTTGTAATTGTTTTACGTACATTTACGTACCTACTGTTTGTTCCTATAAATTGACAAATTCAACAGTGTATTTACAGGATGCTGTGGAACATTTAGCCTACGTGTGGCTGTGCGTACATCCGTACTGTCACCTAGCTTATTTTTACGGGGGCGGGGGAGGGTGGGGACCGACGCCCTCCCCTCCCCCCCATTCGAGGTGCCCCCCATGGAAACCCTCCTCCTAAGTTTCGACTTCCCCCATAACCCAAAAATTGCCAAATTTTACCATTTTACCCTAAATTTTTTAAAATATTTTCCGGCTCCGTCGGGTTTTTAACAATATGCCCTTCCATTTGTGGTGAACGATTGGGGGGGCAACTTCGAGCCCCCCCACCCCCTAAATTTCTACCTAAAACTAAGCCAGGTCCCTATCCTCGATCTTATCTAATTGAAGTCTATTGGTCTTGCTTCTTTGTAGTCAGTCTCTTTAAATGCAATTATAGACAGGTTCGGGAATCAGAATGGCTATGGAGATCAGCAGAGAGGTGGCGGAGGAGACAATCTGAGTGTTGGTGGTCGTGACCGATATTTCAATCGTCGGGAGGATGATCAGGAAAGCGTTGGTAGGATACACAGCGATTCTGAACTGTTTGATTTAGTGCGTCTAGTTTTTCCAATCCACATCTTCAAATAGTTAACTGCAACTGCACAAGACAAGGTTTGCAGTGCCAGTAATCTTTGGTTATCTAGTTTAGCAGTGACTTTCTTTTTGATACATATTTCCTTTACTCTTTTAGTCTACCTAGATATTATTATGAGGCACCTGTTGTTGCTTTCAGGTAGTCGAGGGTCATTCAGTGGTCGCGGTGGCGGGGGATTTGGTGACCGGGGAGGTCGGGGTGGGAGAGACGATGGCTTTCGTGGTGGTCGCGGAGGCCGCGGTGACTTCAGAGGTGGACGTGGTGACTTTCGTGGCGGTCGTGGCGGTGACTTTAGAGGAGGTCGAGGCGGAGGTGGTGGATTCGGTGGAAGATCGGTGAGCTAGGAGTTTTCATTGCTAGTTAACGTCTAATTAGCGTACACAGCATTCACTCAAAAAGTAGCATATTGAGCTTATTATTTTAGAGCACATTGCACTAGGAATGAACGATCACTAGCGTAGCCAGAAAGAAATTTCGGAGGGAGCAAAAAATTTTCGGGAGGTCTGGGGGCTCGTTTCCATATATACAAAGGATGCAGAAGCATTTCCAACCACGCCAAATAGGTATATTTGATACTCATTCTGTCGTGCCAAACGCGTGTAAAAAGTTTTTGAAAAATTGGCATTTTAGACATGGCGCGGAAAACATTCTGGGGAGTCCACAATTTCGGGGGAACCCCCTACCGCGGATATCCGCCGGTGAAGGATACCCACTTTCTAAGATGTTGGCGTTTTTAAAGTTTAGTTTCACTTACTATAATACCTATGAGAAAATATGTGGGATTTAATTTAAGATTGCTAAGGGGGCTTTACACTATCAAACGTTCGTCTGACTTTGTCAGATGAAAACTTTCCTCAAACGAAATGTCAGACGAAATTCTCGCATGTAAGCAATCAGCTGACTCAGTTCTGATAAGACAATTTTTGTTTCACGAAAATGGAAATTCCGTCTGGTAGATATCAGGCAAACTGGCCACTTATCTCATACAGCTTCATTTCAAAAGAAAGTGGCGTGACGTGAAGCAACAGCAGTTAAATATGATTGGTTGCTGTGGATGTGGACGTCTTGCATGTTTGATGGACAGTGTAAACTACATTTCCCATAAAAATGTTTGCTATGATATGTTACATCTGATTAGGGTTGGGCATCGGAAATAAGTCCCGGAAATGTGTTTTTTCCGTTTTTCCGGAGGTTCGGAAAAAACGGTAAAAGTCGGAAAAATTTAATTATTCTGGGAAGTTTTAGAAGTGTTCAAATGCAAAATTTTAGTGATTTTTCTCAAATTTTGTTCATTTTTACTTAAAAGTTTTCTTAAGTTTTCATAAACTGCTCAACTTTGTGAAATATTATTGTCAGCTCAACGAGAAACTATATATTTTTGTAAATTATGTTTGAAATTAACTGGTCAATTTAAACATTTCAGCCAACAGCTATGCTCTTATAATATTATTACAACTGACCACTGTTGTTTGTTGCTACAACACTGAAGCCCTGCTTTCTTTTGCCCGCAAAGACAAAACATACCTGGTGGCACATCTTTTGTAAATGGAAACTGAGCAAACGAACTTTATACTTACAGCTAAAATCCAAAGTTGTGAAAGAATAAAAAATTATGCACGCGGGAAAAGTATTTGAAAGTTCTAACTGCTTCCAGAAACTAAGGTAACCGGGAATTACACCCACAGTCTGTTGAAACTTTGTTTGGACAAAATTTTTCACATATTTTGCTTAGTATGGATAACGTCGAAAAGCTAATAAGTGTTCAAATGGCGTTTACATGCCGAAGTATTCATTAAGACAGGCTACAATTGTTATAGAATTTGCTCGACTTCTTTCCGGAAAAAACCAACCCTACATCTGATAAAGTCAGGCTAAAGTTTGATATTGTAAACTTGGCTTAAAGCCTGGTTTACACTATCAATCTTCCGTCTGACTTTAATCAGAGCAAACATTTTCTATCCGACATGCAGTTTATACTGTCCATCAAACAAGCAGGCAGTTTGCTACTGACAATTCCACGGCATCCACTCATATTCAGCTGTTGTTGCTTCACCCAAGTTTCTTTTGAAATGAAGCTATATGAGTGGTCAGTTTCGTCTGATATCAGATGGAATTCCCATTTCTGTCCAACCAAACTTGCCATGTCAGAGCTGACCCAGGTGATCGTTTACATGCGAGAATTTCGTCTGACATTTGTTTGTTGAAGAAAATTTTCGTCTGACAAAGTCAGACGAGTTTGATAGTGTAACCCCTCCCCCCCTTAAGTTTTGACAGAATCGTCGTCCTGTTGTTCCAAGGTATATTTTGGTTGAAACTGTTTTATTTTAGAATGATGGCTTCGGTGGAGATGACGATGGCGGTTATGGGGGAGGCGGTGGCTTCAGAGGAAATCGTGATGATCGTGGCGGACGTGGCGGTGGTTTCCGCTCGGATAGAGGCGGTGGTGGTGGAAGAGGAGGCGGTGGTTTCGGAAGCGGATTTCGTGGAGATCGAGGAGGTGGAGGTCGAGGCGGGGGCGGAGGCGGCGGTTTTGGTCGACGAAGTCGCGATGACGACGGCGAAGGCGATCGTTTTACTGGCGGTGGCGGCGGCGGATTTGGTGGAGGTGGTGGTGGTGGAGGAGCCTTCGGGCGTCCTAGAGATGACGCACCACCCGGATTCGGAGGCGGAAGTGGTGGTGGCGGCGGGAGCGGAGGCTTTGGCCGCTCAACGTCGTCAGATACGCCTGGCCCTGATTTTGGCGGTTCTGGCGGCGGAAAGTGGGATAAAAAAGGAGACGATGATTCCGCCAAACCGCAGTCTGTGGTTAGCAGCAAATCTTCAGAGCCTCCGACTGCTGCTCCTCCTCCAGTGCCCAAATCCTTTGAGCCGCATCCTATGCCACCGGAACAGAGTGGCAAACTCCCTGTGATTGTGGCCTTTTCCTATGGTCCGGATCAGTTCTTTGTCCAGCTGAAGTCGGACGAGTCCAGTCTGACCCAGATTACGGACGCTTTGGCTCAGTTTTCCCCGTCCAAAAAGCTGGACAAGGCAGCTTCCGGTGACTGTTGCATTTCCATGTACGAGGAGCAGTGGTATCGTGGTGTGATTTCCGGTGTCAGTGAGGAGACATCTCAGGCCTCTGTCTTCTATGTTGACTATGGCAACACTGAGTCGATATCCTTGTCTGAACTGTATACTGTGCCGCCTAGTCTATTCAAATTTCCCATGCAAGCCCTCAAAGCCTCCCTCTATGGTGTGCGTCCTGCGGGCGACGACGGCGACCAATGGTCAGAGGAGGCTGTGACGGCCTTTGAAGGCTATGTGCTCGGTGATGATTTGCCTGATCATTTTGATATGGAATATTTGACTGTGAACGAGTCCAACGCTATGCTAGTCAATCTGTACTCTGCGGAGGAAAATTTGGCCCAGAAGCTGATCCAGGAATGTCATGCAGTGGCCACCGCTGTTGCCTATCTCCCCGCCCCCTATCTACCTCAAAAATCCTCCCACAGTGCCTTTGTCAGCTATACCGTTAGTCCCCTGGAATTCTATGTTCAGCTGGCTCGTGATGCAGACCAGGTGGCTAAAATGGAAAGTGAACTGGGCTCCTTTTCGGGCGAGCCCTGTCCCGCTGATCAGCTAGTCCAGAATCTGCCCTGTGTTGCTATGTTCGAAGAGGCCTGGTATCGAGGGTTGGTGAAAACCCTGCCAGATGATACCGATACCAATACCTGTGAAGTTATCTATGTAGACTATGGAAATACCGAGTCTGTTCCCAGTTCAGAAATCCATTCCGCATCCGACAGCCTTTTGGCTGTCAAACGATTGGCCTATCCATGTCGGCTTCACCGTGCTGAGCGACCCGTCGATGCCGGGGAAAATTGGGCTGAGGAGGCCAAAAGTGGGTTCGAAGAAATGGTTGGCGATAAATCCCTTACCCTAGAGATCGTTGACTATAGCAGCGGCTGGTACACGGTTGATGCTAAGCTGGAGGGACAGTCCTTGCTCGACAAACTGGTTCAGGCTAACATTTGTCAGAAGGTTCAGCCTCCGATTACTCCCTACAATCCTCATCCCAGCTTGGCGCTTGACGAGGCCTTTGAGGCCTACGTGGGCTTTGTGGTGAGTCCCAGTGAATTTTACCTGCAACAGAAATCTCGCGAAGAGGAACTTGCTCAAATCGACGAAGCCTTGGCCGCTAGCCTAAAGCCACTTCCAAAGGATGAACTCACCGTTGCCCGTCCCTGCGTTGCTCCCTTCGAGGATACATTGTATCGTGCTGAAATTAAAACTCTTTCTGCTGAAGAAAAGGATCCTTCTGTTTTGGTATATTTTGTAGACTATGGAAATTCTGAGCAAATTTCTGCCAGCAAAATTTTGGCCTTGCCCGAGGCCCTGCTACAGATCAGCCCGCTTGCCTATCAAGCTCGCTTGGCCGGACTGGAACCAAACGGCGCCGATGGATCCTGGTCCCCTGAAATCATTGATAGCTTTAATCAACATTTAGACGAGGGTGCTGAAGTTACGGTTGAACCGACGGAAGAAACCGATGGTGTCTATATGGTGAAAGTGTCCAAAGATGATCAGTTGCTTACGGATCTTTTGACCTCACCGCCGGCTGCAGAAGCAACAACTGCTGCAAATGAAACCGCTGAAACGACCAAAGCTCCTGAATCTGCTGCAACAGCTGCTGTGAGCACTACTGCAGAGCTTGTCCCAGGCGCCTCCTCTGGTGAAAAGGTCGTGCTGTCTTGGATTGTGGATCCTGGTCACTTCTATGTCCAGCTCAGTCGATGTGAACCCAAGATGGATAAGGTGGAAGTGGGCTTGGGTTGCTTTCGCGGGGACCCGTTGACGGAACCTGCCCTAGGCATCCGATGTGTGGCCAAGTTTGAAGACCTTTTCTATCGTGCTGAAATTGTCCAGCTGGATGAGTCGACTGCTACCGTATTTTACTATGACTATGGCAATACGGAAACGGTGCCCCGCTCAGACCTGATGGTACTGCCAGAAGATTTGACGGCTGTTGAGCCTCAGGCTATTCGTTGCAGCCTGGCTGCTGTTTCCGGATGTTCTGCGGATTGGTTGGCTCAGCAGACGCAGGCCTTCAAGGAAGCGGTTGGCTTTGAGGCGAGCACAGACCCCGCCTGTTTGGTCACCTGTTTGAGCCGGAAGAAAGATAACGGCTGCCATATGGTCAATCTAACGGTTGACTCTCGTGACATTTTGGTTATTTTGGGCTGGTCGCCGGATGTGTTATCTGGCAAAGCGGTGCAGTCTCCCAATACTGGCGACGCTGCCGGCCCAGATGCTGTGACGACTGCTGACTCTGAGTCTGTCCCTAATATTCCGGCTGTCACTTTGACTGGTGCTGCGGGCACAGAGATCCCCCTAGAACCCGGTGATGGTGAGGCTGCCGGGATGAACGATACGATGGACAGCGGCCCACCGCCAAGCGCTTCCCTCACCAGAGATTCTTCCATCACTACGCAGCTGGCCGATATGGCCGACAATTCCGTGGATTATGATGCTGATAATGAGATGACAGATCGAGAATTGACCCTAAATCAGGCGGATGAAGAAGAGCCGAGTGCGGCAGCTGATGCTGAGAAAGATGCCGCAGTATCGGTTTCCCCGGATTTGAAGGAGGGTGGGCTGGAGCCTGACAAGGTCGTCACCAATGATCCGCTTTCGATTCAGAATGGAGCCAACAATGAGCTGGCAGCAACGGATGGCTATGAATCGGATAAGTCGTCAACGTCTGGTGACGGAAAAGCGGGTAAAGAAACGGATGTAGGGGGATCGAAAATGGTGGCGACCGATCAGGTGGAGAAGGAGGGTGATAATGAATGAAGCTCTGGTCTGATACGGGTATTCTTAAGGTGAGTTTTTGTTATTTTTGTTAGTGCTACAACCGTTGAAAGTTTTAATTTTGGATGCCGAGTTTTGACTGGCTTATTTTTACTGGGGGGGCACCTGGCGACCTCCCCCATTCGAGGTGTTCCCCCCATAAATTCGAGATGTTCCCCCCATAACCCAAAAAATTGCCAAATTTCACTACTTTTACCCTAAATTTTCGCAAAATTTTCCGACTTAGCCGGATTTTTAACGAAATTTTTGCTATTTTAGCTTAAAACACACCTAAAATTAGTCATTTTTTAGCGAGTTTTGGCAGTTTTTACACAAAAAACGTTAAAATTTGCAGGATTTTTCAAAAAATATACCCCATTTTTGGTGAGCCGCCCTCCCCGGGGGGAATCTGAGCCCCCCATAAATTTTGGCTTAAAAACAAGACAGTATGATCTGCATTCCCTAATTATGGGCAAGACGCCAAAGATTGTATCGATTGAATCCCAGACTCACCCCCTCAACTTTGGCAAATTTAAATACTTTGAGTAAAAACAACAACAATTTCTAAATGTTTGCAAAAACTACTGTTTTTAAATGACGTACATGTTGCTAATTTTCAGCTATATATATATATATATACATATATATATATATATATATATATATATCATAGGGGTCGCGGCAGCGACCCCTATAATATGTGTGAAAAGTGGCTGGAGACAGTGTAAAATAAGCTGCGCAGAAGCTGCGCAAAATCCTGCGCAGATCCTGCGCAGATTTCATGCGCAAATTGTAGAGCATATCGAGTTTAGTATGTCTGTGAAGTTTCAGCCCCGTATCACTTACCGTTAAAAAGTTGCGCCCCGGACCGGTTATGGCGGCGATGTTTTTTTTTTTTCCGGTTTCTCCTATTTGATGGTTGTATTGTACATAATGTTCGCCGCTTTCACGTGATCTGCAGCGGTGGGCCAACCTAAAGGGCTATGGGGTCTAGTAGTACCCTCTAAAGAATTTAAGAATCACAACTTTTTTTGCGCCGCAGCTGCGCCACAGCGCCGCAGTGGCGCCGCAAAGTCGGCTCATAGCGAAAAGTGACCATTTTTGTGGTCGTTGCTCAGGTCGAACGTTACGAGCTGGAGCTGATTTCTTTTTATATTCAGAAATTACATATATTGAACTAACTAACGGTCCAGGTTGCGTTTCTCTATCACTTCCCTAGCGACCACAGTGGTCCGTCAAAAATGGCGAAAATTCGAAAAATGAAAAATCGAAATTTCTCGCTAACTATTTAACTTTGAAAGCTGAAATCTTCCATACAATGGCTTTCTGGCACGGAGAATCGATTTCCGCAGTCAGTTTTACCGTCAGACCCACCCATCTTGCTGGGCTGGTTCCACTTTGCCGTCGGGAGGGTCAAGTCGGAAACCGCTTCCTGGAGGTCCATAGTAGGCTTTACCTGGCCTCTCAAAAGTTTGTCTATAGGGGTTTTCTGGTGCGCCCAGCTCATTCCCGGTGTCCTTTTTGCCGTGGGACTCATCCATCTTGCTGTACTGGTTCCACTTTGCCGTCTGGAGGGTCATGTCGGCAACCGCTTCCTGGAGGTCCATACTAGGCTCTACTTGGCGTCTCAAAACTTTGTCCATAGGGGTTTTCTGGTGCGCCCAGCTCATTTCCGGTGTCCGTTTTGCCGTCCGACCCACCCATTTTGCTGGGCTGGTGGTGTTTTGCTTAGGGATTAGGGCCGAAAGACTCTGATTACTTTGTAGTATTAACAGATATAACGAACCACTTGCAGATTAGTACCTTCCCCTTATTGTTATATCTAAGCCTATATATCCCATAGCTCCTTTTTCCTTTTGGTTTGCTTATGTGTTTGTTTAATTAGCACCTTACTGCAATATTTATAGTTATTTCAGTAGTAGAAGGTAAAATACTATGGCTGCCTCGAACCCCGATTCTGGCAATATCGACGGTACATCTATCGATGGATCGGAATACATGTAAGTACTAAGGGATACCTCCTCACTACTCAATAACTAGTACTGCTAATAATATTGTATTCCTAATTGCGCCTAAACCTCTATCCTCCTCGTTCTCTGGTTCCACTTTGCTGTCGGGAGGGTCAAGTCGGTACCGACTTCCAAGAACACCATATAGGACTGTGCATAGCCTCTCAAAACTTTGTCCATAGGGGTTTTCTGGTGCGCCCAGCTCATTTCCGGAGTCCGTTTTGCCGTCCAACCCACCCATTTTGCTGGACTGGCTCCACTTTGCCGTTTGAAGGGTAAATCGGGTAGGGGGTCAAGTGGTCAAAAATAAGATTTTTCAAAAGTGGTCAAATTTGGTACCAAATGAAAGCGCTAAGTGAGCTGAACAACTTTTGTCATAGAATTGCATGCTCAAAGTGGCTGTAGAGTGCTGTGGTAGGGTGGGGTGGGGACTTTACGATTTTCGCTCAAAAATGAAATTTTTCAAAAGTGGTCAAATTTGGTACCAAATGAAAGCCCGCATCGAACTGAGCAACTTTTGTCATAGAAGTGCGTACCTAAAGTGGCTGTAGAGGGCTGTGGTGGGGTGGGGTGGGGACTTAGGCGATTTTGGGTCAAAAATTAAAATTTTCAAAAGTGGTCAAATTTGGTACCAAATGAAAGCCCGCATCGAACTGAGCAACTTTTGTCATAGAAGTGCGTACCTAAAGTGGCTGTAGAGGCCTGTGGTGGGGTGGGGTGGGGACTTAGGCGATTTTGGGTCAAAAATTAAAATTTTCAAAAGTGGTCAAATTTCGAGTCAAATGAAGGCCCGCATCGAACTGAACAACTTTCGCCATAGAACCACCTACCCAAACTTGCTGTGTCGGATTTATATATATACTTTCTTTCTCAACCGGAATTTAAACGACAGACATCGGCCCAACACACATATTATCCCCTTTTGTGCGGAGCATTTTTGTTACTTGTATATATATATATATAT
>JASAND010014919.1:0-52895 GCA_030248195.1 Trissonchulus latispiculum
GTTCAGAAGTTAGTGTGGGTGTAAGATTGACAGCAAGTGGTTGGGTCCGAATCGGGGAGATTGGTGTGAGTTTTGGTTAGGTAACTTCTGTCGCATAGTCGGCTCCGGCCGGGCGTTTTGCTAGTATTTTGTGTTTCTATAAAGTTTATGCTCGTCCTTAAAATTAATGTTTGCTCTAATTTTGTCGTCAAGTTCTTGTTTAAAGTACAATAAACCGTTGTAATCTTTCTATCGATTTCTAGTTGGTCAGGCCGAACATTGCTCCAGCGTCACACACCACTGTTGTTACCTGTAATTTAGTCTTAACCTAGGGAATAAAGTCAGACAGCAACGTTTTTACTAAGATCAGTAGAGTCAAACTTCACAATAGTACATACGATCATAAAAATCTTCAACTTGGGCCATTTTCTGAGGTCTTCTTTGGCATTTTCGAATGACAATTGATCAAATCCTTCTTTTTGGATTATTTCCACAAAACTTGAGTTTTTATTTAACTAATTCCATTACACATGTTTTAGCCAAAGTATATACATTTTTTTATGGAAGCAGCGTACAAGATAAGTTGCTGGAAGATTATCATGCCGTCGATAATTGGCCTCAATGAGACATTCAAATTACTATTCGGACCGGTTCCGAGTTTTTGAGTTTCCGGTTCCTGTTCCAATTGAGATTTTTATAAAGCGTTTATAAGTCAAAATTTTTAGATCTTTTATTTAAATTAGATCAAAACATAAGGTCCCAACGTTGTTATATGCTTAAGGTCACTAATTTACATGTAAAAAGGGCTGTTGTACATTTCACGGGGACAGAAACCCCTGCAGTGCGTTAATTGCCTTCTTTCCACTTAAGTCAAAACTCGAAGACAATAGAGAATTGACAAGGGTAGGTCAAAGGCAATAACCTCACCGACTGTCCCCGTAAAATGAATAAGAAATTGAAATCTGTCCCCGTATACTAACTGGACTTTAGGAAATGGCATTTTAATAATTAAACAAGAAACGAACTTACATACCTATATAACTTTCCCAAACTTACGCATGTCCATAATTCTTGGGTTTCAACAAACACTAAAACTGAATCAAAGTTCAATCAATGAATCAAATCAATTCAACAATCACTAAAAGTCAAATCAAAACTTTACATCATCAAAATTCCAAACAATTGAAAAAGTAACTGTTTCTCATTGACATTATCATAAACATTATATAAGTAGTTAATATTAATATATAATAATTTAATAGAAGGGCCATTTTAAATTCGTATAGAAGTATAAAATATAAAAACTCTAAAAATCTTTTAAATAATGTATAAATTTGTCATTACATTAAAATTGAAGCGCTCAGAACCTCTTAACTTAACGAGAAAAGTCTGGACTTTTCTTAAAGTCCGTTTAGTATACGGGGACAGATTTCAATTTTCCATTTATTTCACGGGGACAGTGGGTGAGGTCATTGCCTTTGATCTACCCTTTTCAATTCTCTATTGTCTCTGAGTTTTGACTTAAGTGGAAAGAAAGCAATTAATGCAATGCAGGGGTTTCTGTCCCCGTAAAATGTACAACAGCCGTAAAAAGTAATGAATTCTTACAGCTGCCTTTTACAGTGTAAAAAGTATTAAAAAGTGTAAATGAATATGTAAAAAAAGTCAATCCTAAACTCATGTCCCGTGTACCATGGTAACGACTCACGGATTATTCAACCATCAGAAAGAAAGCATAAGATTTAGCCATTCACGGCTGTTAGCTGGTCCTCTTTTGTTTATTGTGTTCGACAGTTGATCAAGAATTTAGTAAAATTGCTATCTATCCTACATCTTGAGGGTTCAGAAATTTTTGCATTAAAGTAGCAGCGGATTTAGCAAGTTAAAGTTAAGGTGGTGATTCCCTTTTGTCACATAAAGTTTGCACCATTAATACTCATTCATTGCTTAGACTTAAGAAGGCATTTTTATATCAAAATGCAGCTTGACATTTTCTCTTTTCAATGCATACGATGAAACTAATGTTGTTTTTCTAAAATATTTTAACACATTTTAGAAGAAGTATATTTTCCAGATTTTTTGCATACTCAAGTAAATTTTTTCGCGAAACATCGGTTATATCATTCGATACCTCCATCAAATAGCTGGGGACGATTTTTTATTTATTATGAAATCGCTCTTCGTTATAGAGAAATAAGCTGAAATGTGTGCGTAACCTGTATTTTGCCTACTTTTTCTAAATTTGTCAATTAATTACTTTAGCTAGAAATCAGTACAAAAAAACGTCCCTGGGTATATTTGTGCACAGCACATCTATTGAGTAGCAGCCCTCCAGCTTGCATGGTGAGTGCTCCACAATCTTTAGAATATATTGGTCGTGTTTTTGCAAAAACTACATTTTTTATGATAGCAACCTACGGGATAGCTGTTGGAAGACGATCATGCGTGGGATAATTCTCTATGAGACCTTCAGATCGACGCCCTTAGTTTGATTTTACGGCTTGCATAGTTCGAGAAATCATGGATTATTTGATTTCTGCAAAATGACAAGTTTCGACGCCAAGACAAGAAAATTGGCTATATCTTACGGTAGAGAAAAGCTAGAACGTTGCTTTAAAAGGCAAAAATATAAAGCTGAACGAGATCTTTCGAATGAATATAGACATAACTGCATAGCTGCTGCCAAACTTTCAGAAATTGGGAAAAACCGCCCTGACCGGAAATCTCAAATTTTTGAATCGGGATTGCGCGGAGGGTGTTAAAACGATAAAAGAACGTATTTTGGAAAGTTTCGTCAAATTTCATCTTGATTTAAACCGCCAACCAACAACATGTGCCCAAAAGGAATCACCACCTTATGTAATTGTTTTTCTAATTTCTTAGGGCCTTTTCGCGCGCGAGTTAAAAAAGAAGGGTTAAAAACTTTTAACTCGTTTAACCCTGCTGGCAAGTTAAAATGAACTGTTTAACTCTTTTAACCTAGTGCGCGAAAAGGATTGAGTTAATTTCAACTCTTTTAACTCGTTTAACTCACGGCGCGAAAAGGCCCTAAGTTTTACCTTTACAGTGATGAAAGCTACGACGTTGAGAAGCAGTGTAGTGCTCATATCTGGATTCAAAAATTTATTGAATGCCGGTCTGCTGAGGCTATACGGCTTAGGCAGCATCTCAAACTATCTATACCTTTTAATTACCTTTTCTAATACAATTGCCATGATTTTTCCGGCGGCCATTTTTCCATTGGTGCTTTTCAAGACCGCAAGTTTCCTTCTTTCCTGTATAAGAGTTCGCCCACTCCCCGCTTTTATTTCTGCAACCTATTTTGTCCATAATCCTACCGAGCAGGCACATGAGGGTTTTAGCCACCTTAGTCTGCTCTGGAACAGATACCAAAAATCACCACCTGTGCCAAATTACCAAAGGATTAAACTCTTACTTTTTGGAGAATAATACAGCAGAATGGTTTCAGTAGACTCCCAGACAACCACGTTCCAAAGTTAGAGAAATTTTCACAATCTGCAGACTGATAATTTAAATTTAAAAGCAAGATAAATTTTCAAAATTTGCAGGCGGAAAGCATAATTTTTGGTTACATTTGAGACAAATGACACTATACCGATTTCAAATGTTACCGGTTCCGGTTCCAGTTCCATCGGTTCCACTGAAACTGATCCGAGCAATCGACCGACACCCTTAGCTCAATTTTACGGCTTGAGTAGCTCGAGAAATAACGGATTGTTTGATCTATGCAAAAATGACAAGTTTTCGAAGCCAAAATAACACTGGTTTGCACCAAATGTGGTTAGCAAATGGTTAGCAGATTTGCTGCTAACCACTTGGTTAACTAGAAGTTAACCACAAACTATTTTGCACCAAAAATTGGCTATATCTCACGATATAGAGGGGCTAGAAAAATGCCTTCGGAAGCAAAAATGTAGAGCTCACCAGGGATTTTTTGAATGAATATAGTCATAATTATGCAGCTGCTAGATCGGCAAAGACTGCCCTGGGCGGAAGTGTCGAATTTTTGAAGCGGGATTGTGTGGAGTGTGTTTAGAACGAATAAATGAACTTATTTTGGAAACTTTTTGCAAATTTCATTTTAATTTGTGCCATCAACCAACAATATGTGCCTAAACTCTTAATTAAATGATGCAACACAGTAGATGTGCAAAATCAGTAATTTGAGTTAGGCCATCGGTTGACCAATGGTCAAGCCACGCAAATTGGCTGAATTTTTTCTGCCAACGGCCGAAAATTGGCCGCATCGGCTAATGAACAGCACTAGAAATTATGACAGGCCGGACAGGCTTAGTCTGAGGCGCCGATAGTGTTGAGATTGGCCGAAAATTTCCATGGTTGGCTTGGCTTGGCCGGAGTTGTAGAAGTTGGCCGGCCACTGGCCGTTGGCCGATGGCCAACTGGTTGGCCGTTGGCTGTTTCTTGGTCGTGAGCTATTGGCCGTTCTTTAGCTATTTGTCAACGTTGGCGAGCTGGAATTTACTATTTTTATTCGTCTACCGTGCTTAATTAGGCGTCAACTAACTTAAACTTTATTTCAATAGTACAATTTACAATTTCCAATATTTGTAAAATAGTTTTTCCAAACATTTAGCTCCAACCCGCGATAACTCTGTTTTAATTTTGCTGGAGGACAGCAATAAAGTGATGAGACGTTCACCGCCAGACAAATTTAAAAACTACGTTGTTAGCACACTTAAAATTTGCATGCAATTAGCAAATTTAATTGTAAAATAAAGCTAATAACGATAAAAATTGTCAACATCTAAGTGAAAATCTGTAGTACTGTATCTAATGTAACGTTTATACAGCAACATGTTTCCGATATTATGCAGCAAAATTAAATTTTTCAACACAGTTAACTCACAAGATCAGTAAATTTGAGCTTGGCCAGCACTCGGTCATTGGCCAGCTAACGGCCAACGGCCTTTACCTTTACCTTTACCTTTACTATACAGAAAGCAGACAAAACCTAACCAACTAAAAATAACAGATTGAGCTTTATTCCTGGAACGTAACCATATGAACATCAACAGAAAAACGAATTTTAGTACAGTGACCAGATCAGACACATATTATAAAGATAGCATAGAAGCAACCCATCTGCAGCAAAACAACAAAAACAAAAAAGTGGAAACAAACTAGATGTCAGCAAGTCACACTGGGAGCAAAAAGAAAACAACATCGGTCTGAGAAAAGCTTTCTTAGTAAGTAAGCTTCAAAAAAAGTATTAACTGTCTAGCAAAAATATTAATAGCACCAAGAGTATATACATAATAACTAAGAGTGTGACAAGCGCCCCACTCTTAGTTATTAGGCTGCAGACATCATCTGGGGCCCGTTGCATAAAACTTATTACTAATAAAGTATTAGTGATTAGTTGATTAGTGTAGCAGTAAAAACGACCAAAACTACTGATAGGATCAACAGATTTTGTTGTCTTCGGTATTATTTTGATGGAAGTGATGTGGACTCATCCAAAATTTGCTAAGAATTTCAGAGATGTCTGCCTACTCAATCATTCTGATCACAAATATCAACAAAATCAGAATTTTTAGGATTATTCTACTGGCTTAGCCCAGACATTAATTGCATACGAATTTTGACCGCACAGTTTGTTAGATCATTTCAGAAACTATAAAACGACGTACAAAATATCTCTCTTGCTCGTTCCTAACTTAGTTATTATCAGTAAAACTGCTACACTAATCAACTAATCACTAATATTTTATTAGTAATAAGTTTTATGCAACGGGCCCCTGCTCTGCACAATAACGGCCTATCACCCCCACATCTGAGTACCTGGTGACCCCGCCCACAACTGAGTACCAGGTACACAACTGTATGTTTACATGTTGAAGCTCAAGAGTGGTCAGCTGCTGATAGAATGTCTTTGGCTTCAACATGTAAACATACAAGCGAGTGCTGGTACACAATTGTGTACCTGGTACTCAGTTGCGAGCGGGGTCACCAGGTACTCAGTTGTGGGAGTGGTAGGCCGTTATTGTGCAGATGATGTCTGCAGCCTAATAACTAAGAGTGGCACGCTTGTCACACTCTTAGTTATTATGTACTCTTGATAGCACAAACATTTGATATTCTTCAAGGCACAGGAAGCTAGTTTAAGGCGATAAGCAGCAAAAACTGATACTGGCTGGCCGGCCTGTTTTCGGGAACACTATTATTTCCTATTGCTTCATGCTTCGTGTTGGATTACAGCAAGAAGGTAAGGGACAGAGATTCAAAAACAACCAAACATGTTCAAAGCTGAACTCAAAATCAATATACTTGGGTGGAAAACGACAAATGCACAACTATGATGGTAGATCAGTAATAAGGCCCCGGAGAGTCGAGGGGTCACCAAACATGAGCAAAACTGAACAGAGCATGGCCACATAATCTCATCGAAAACTATTCAAAGCCAAGCAGAAAAAGAATATCCCCCACATTATCATCCCCAACCCTGAATTTCTGGCCTACAAATAAGCAAAAGAGTAATTTCGGTCAACAAAAATCCAAGGTTTTCCTAGTCTAAGGAATCGTAGGGCCTAAGAGTACGTTTGTACGTAACAAACCCTGAAATAATCATATTAGATATGTTGATATAATAATATATACTCACTCTTTGGAGAACAGTTAGACAAATTATAAAGGCATGATAAACATGATAGACACAAATATAAACAGATTTTTGAAAGTACGATAATAAACAATGAAGAATTCTCTAGTAAGCGCCAACTAAACCGACGGCAAAACGAATAAAAGCCTGACGTTTAGTAGGTGGACTCCCGCTTTTCGGAAAGCCCGCTTTTTCGGCGGAAGATCAAAAGTGTCGAAAAATTAAGTTTTCGAGTAAAACTTTTTAGCAAATTTAAAGACTTGTAAGCTCATGCTGAAAAACAGCGATTTTTTGCATTTATACCATAAAAATTCTAATTTCATTGCTAAAATTAAGGTGTATTTAAACTTTGGGCTTGCCGCCCATTCATCGAAGCAGCCCCCACTTCCCCCTAACTGGGGTGGGGGCGAGCGAAGCCCCTCCCACTTTCAAAATCCTAAAAAAATGACAGCAAAGAAAAGGTTTTCAAACAATATATACTACCACTCGCTCACAAAGCCACAATACCAAAAACACTAGAAAAAAATCAAGAAAATACAGTTCAAAACGACGTAAACAGCCTGCACACCAGAAAATTGATACCATTTTTAACCGGAAAAGTCACCTCAACTCCCATTCGATGTAGCGACCGGCCCCTGATTCACTGGCCAGAACGAATCGATGACAGAGCCTGGACAAGATTTCCGATTCAGGAAAACCCGTCAAAATCGTGACATTCGGCGGGTGATCTAGGTCGAATCCTGATCGATAGGGTACAATTCGATGAATGCCCCGACGTCGAACGGCCAGGTCAGATTTCTTGACCTCAGACAATAGCTGTCGAATGTAGTCACTGAAAGTCGTCGAATAATCAAACGTGAGTCCAAAGCTATCAGATTCGCCGTGTAAGGCATCATGCAAAACCGTGTCCTTGATATCTGGCATCGCTGCAAACTGTTCAGCAACAAAACGCTCAAAGTCTTCGTCAGATTTGCCCTCACAAAATCTGGAATACCAGTTGACAAAATTGGTAATCAGGCAGGAATAGGCATTGTCGCGGGCCAGAAGCGGACCCCAGGACTGAAGGACCGGTACCAGACCCAGAAAATGCTCATCGCAAACATTGGACACATCGATTCGATCAAAAACCGCCCCCTCGGAGAGCAACACTGGTGCCAACTCCTCCGCAGGACGACAGAAGAATCGAAACGTGATCGGCAACCGGTCCATCGTTTGAACCATCCGTTCCAGTCGATTCCGAATATAGAAAAACAGCCAGCCGTAGAGATCATTTTCTGGGAGATTTTTTGAATCCCCAAACTCCATCACTTTTTCCATATCCCATCCATGAAGTGGATCGGAACAGTCAAAGGCAGCAAATCCGTACTCCGGGTCCAATAGGAAGAAGTTGGTAACATTGTATCGCCAGGTGGGCATTCCGTAGGGCAGGAGGAAACCGTGTTCACGAAAATGGGTCCAACTCACGCGGTGCCAGGGTTTCATGCTAAAACAAAAGCAACAATTGCTTGGGACAGTAAAGCAAAGTTAACAAAAGAAGCGGCCAGAAAATTTGCAAAAAGGGGCTTACGTATCTACCTGTACCGAATTATTAACAAGCAGCAGATGGAAATAGCATGGCATATAGTAAAAAATTCGGTGATCCAGCTTCAGAGCAAGACTTTAATAGAAACGTTTAATTATTATTACTGTTTATTATTGATTTTGACATTATTTTCACTATATTTTATTGACATTATTTTCCCCTCATCTGGCATTTTTTTAGGGTTTTGAAAGTGCGGGGGAAGAGAAGGGAAGAGTGAAAGTGAGAGATTGAAAGTCCCCCAGGGAGGGGGCTTCCGAAAAGTGGGGGGGCGAGTCCAAGGCATAAAATACCAAAATTTTTAGCTAAAAATTAGCATTTTTAGATAAAAACACAAAAAAATCGCTGTTTTTAAGCTTAAATTTAACTGTTAAGTCCATAAATTAGCTAAAAATTGAGAAAATTTTTGACACTTTGACCTTAAAAACCTAATTTTTCGACACTTTTGGGCGACCCCCAAAAAAGTGGGGGGGGGGGGCGTGCCAAACAGGGGGGGCGGGCTGAAAGTGGGGGGGGGGGTCCCAAAGTGGGGGGCTCTTTAAAAGTGTGCCCCACCCACCCCCCACCCCACTACAACTCCCTACCCAAGACCCTCCGCAATACAAAATATAATTTCTGTGATGACTAGGCTTGGGCACGGGTCCAAAAAATTGGACCCGGGTACCCGGCACTACCCGAAGCCCTATGTCGGGTAATTGCAACGCTACCCGGGTACCCGGGTACTCGAGCAGTTGTCGGGTACCCGGAAAGAAAATTTCAATTTTAATGCTTATTTCTTGTTTGCCATTAAAATAAAACAAT
This sequence comes from Trissonchulus latispiculum, assembly GCA_030248195.1. Taxonomy (NCBI): domain Eukaryota; kingdom Metazoa; phylum Nematoda; class Enoplea; order Enoplida; family Ironidae; genus Trissonchulus; species Trissonchulus latispiculum. Next base: position 9,000 of record JASAND010014919.1, read on the forward strand.
TTTGCGGCATATTTCAGCTTAATTCTTTTATAAATTTAACTTGCAGGGTGACTGATGCCGAAAAAAGTTGGTATTTGGTACCATAACCAAAATTTTTGCAGTCCCACTGTGACAATGGACTCAAACTATTACACAATTCAATAGAACTGTAAAAATCTGTACAGTTTCGCTTTAGTTAGCTTTGGCTTAAGCTACTGTTTGATATATAGTAATAAAATATTTTCTGGTGAAAAAGAGATCAGCTGAATTTGGAATGAAGACTTACGACTGATTTACCAAAAATTCCATTGGCATAGGGTTAAATTTTAATATAAACTTTACCTAAACAAGTTACCTTGAGGTTGCAATTCCCGAACTAGCTCAGAATCAAGAAATCTGTGTTCACCACGATTTTAAAAAATATGTTTTAGCGTTTCTGTTTTCAAGAATGTTAAATTTATCAAAAGTCGTAGTGCAATTATGTTACAAAACCACTAATCGGAAAAACTGGCGAAATATTGTATCATTAAGATTTTATAAAAATGGACGATCTGTTTGAAAGGTACATTAGTCTAGACTTGAAAAGAGCAGAGCAGAGTTAAAGGCAGGGTTCAATTCAACTCTTTTTAGCCGTAAAGAAAGGAAAGTTGCGAATATCGAGTTTTCTCAGTCCCATAGAAAGGCTCATACCAGGTCAATGTATCGAATGCATTATTTGCTCGTGCTCGATAGTTTTTGTCTTTCCAAACTATTTAAGCAGCCAATATGTCAAAGAAACAAGCAAGTACCCGTAGTTCCGACTTGCAATCGATTATGGTTCCTCAACAAATTTGACTAAAATCATCACTTTTAGTGAACTGGACTGATTTATGAAAGTTCAGACCCATTTCTATGCTCATTTACAATTAGGGAACGTTCTGAAGTCATGATATCTGCTGTGGGAAATTTTTTAAGCAATATTCAATATTGTCACAGTAAACTTCAGCTTAAACTTGTTCTGCAAAAATCCGTGGATCTTTACGATTTACCCCTCCACCACTCAAACATTATCGGAGTTATCGGGGACACAGAACACAAATTTAAAATCAGTTTTTTATTCTGAACTTTGTTAGTTCTGCATATGTATGAGCTAAGCTTGTAAGCTTCAAAAGTGAACTTATACGGAGCTAACGGAAAACCGAATCGAAAAACCGATTTCAGATTATTGTTCTGGTCCCAAAATTGCTATATGCAACTGTTCAGCAAAATGGGGGTCAAAACTTTCACGGTTCCCTTAGTCTCCGTTTAAAATGGGAAAAACATAGAATTTCGCTTAATGAAAAACTTTGCAATATTTCAGCTCTGGATGGTTGAAAACATATTTTACCAAGCCCTACGAAATTTTAGCTCGATTCGACAAGTTTTAAAATTTTTGAGTGTTGTGGGGGACGGGGTAAACTGGAAAGTCCCAGTTTTATCCGGTTTTTTCCGGTTTTAACTGGATATCGGGTACCCGAAGCAGGACCCGGGTACCCGAAATTTTTCGGGTACTCGGGTACCCGTCGGGTACCCGACTATTCGTGCCCATGCCTAATTTGGACGATGTATCGATTGAGTATAACTAAGCCAATTTTGTCCTTAACATGTGGCAGTAATTTTGAAAAAACTGATTTTGTCGAAAATGGATATTTTTTGACCCTAACAGTTTTTTGCTTATACTGACTTTAACCACTGGAGATAGCTCAAAGGTTGTAAGAGCAAAAATGTTCATTTTTGAGTCCTCTTTCCAGCCATACCAACCAATACCGTGTCTTGTCTACCTACTGGGAGCCTAAGGCCAAAAACCAAAACTTTCTTATCTTTTGGCCTAAGAATACGGACTGGTCCTAAAATGTTAAAGAGCACGAAAATAGGTTATTTCGTAAGTTTTAGCCCTTTGCGTAAAGGATTAAAGCCGTAGGAGTCAAAAATACCCGAAAGGAAACCAGCACCTTAAGAAGAGAAATGACTTGAACATAAAAAGGTTTTTGTGTTTCAGAAGCAAAATTTTATCAATTTCATTAAAATGTTTGAGCTATAGAAGATTCTGAAAACATTCTTGCTCCCCCCGTCGGTGCAATTTGTGTCTTATTTCATCCTATAGAGCGTCAGTAGTGAGTCACTTCGCCACACTTTAATTACACTTTTTCTAAATGCAGAAGGAACTCAGTTTACAGGAAATTGTTACACATTAAAAATGAGGGAACCATGACTAAACTATAATGTACGTTCATTCTACTAAAGTCAATTAACTTTTGTACATTTTTAGAACCTTAGCGGAAATAATGTGTTGTATTAATTTAAAAAGTTAATTTTAATTGTAAAAATTGTACTTTGTAGGTATAACATAACTGGCATAACTCTGAATCAACGAAAACTTTGTACTTAAGGTGGTGATTCCCTTTGGTCACATAAAGTTTGCACCATTATTACTCATTCATTACTTGGAGTTAAGAGGCCATTTTTATATCAAAATGTAGCTTGACATTTTCTCTTTTTAATGCATGCCACGAAACTAATGTTGCTTTCCTAAAATATTTTTAACACAGTTTAGAAGAAGTATATTGTTCCAGAATTTTTGCAGACTCAAGTAAATTTTTTCGCGAGACATCGGGTATATCAGTCGATACCTCCATCAAATAGCAGGGGACGATTTTTTATTTATTGTGAAATCGCTCATCGTTGCAGAGAAATAAGCTGAAATGTGTGCGTAACCTGGATTTTCCCTACTTTTTCCAAATTTGTCAAGCTATTACTTTAGCTAGAAAGCAGCAATCGGGGCAACTGAAAAATCGTCCCTGGGTATATTTGTGCAGAACACATTTGTTCAGTAGCAGCCCTCCAGATTGCATGGTGAATGCTCCACAAACTTTGGAAAAAATTGGTCGTGTTTTTGCGAAAACTACATTTTTTATGATAGCATCCTACAGGATAGCAGTTGGAAGACGATCATGCGTCGGATAATTTGTCCCTGGGAGACCTTCAGATCGACGCTCTTAGTTTGATTTTACGGCTTGCGTAGTTAAAGAAATGTTGGATTATTTGATTTCTGCAAAAATGACAAGTTTTCGACACCAAAACAAGAAAATCGGCTATATCTCACGGTAGAGAAAAGTTAGAAACTTGTTTTAGAAAGCAAAAATGTGAAGCTCAATGAGATCTTTCGAATGAATATAGTCATAACTGTGTAGTGTGTGCTAAAAGTTCAGAAATTGGGAAAAACCAATGTGACCGGAAATCTCGAATTTTTGAATCGGGAATGCGCGGAGGGTGTTAGAACGCTAAATGAACTTATTTCGGAAAGTTTCATCAAATTTCATCATGATTTACGCCGCCAAATAACAATATGTGCCCAAAAGGAATCACCACCTTAAATCAAGAAATCACAAAATTTAAGATATAATTACAGATTATAGATTAATTAACGTGTAAAAGTTAAATGCTATTTTAAACTTTCAGTAGTTAGCACGAGTACAAATTTATTTAAAAAAATTAAAACTACAACATATATTTTTAAGGCATTGATAGCTTGTTTTCCTATAACTTGCCCCTCCCTTTAACTGTATCTACACTAATTCCTTCCTTTCCTTAAGACTAAGGTCAAGTACCCAGAGCGAACAATAGTGTGGCGAAGTGTCTCACAATCTGTTAGTCGTTTCTCCCACAAAAGGATACCGCTGACATCTCTAATCTATCTTAATTGAGACGTAGGTCGGGTCAAACAGAGGAAATTAAAGGTCACAGTGAATTACATACTCAAATGTGATCAATTTAACGGTTTAAGGTTTAAATCAAAATCAAATTTAATCGCAGTTTCAAATCTAATTGGTAACTTTTGTGCAGTTAGTTGTATGTTTTCTCAAACTATGGCCGAAGGATTATACTTTTGTATACTGTGTAAACTAAACTTTTAAAGAGTAAACAATGTATGGATGCGTTTCCACGCATGTCTGATTGATTGGTAAAATTTTGAAATTTTCTAAGGGGGAACAAAACATATCTTGTAGAAACATCATATCGGATTTTCTAATCGTAATCAATTCGTAATTATTTGTTATTCGTAGGTTCGTTCGTTATTTGTCAGTGACTGTTCGTAAACGTATATATTTTGTTTTTGTAAAACAATATCAAATATCCCAAATTCTCATAAATTCATGAAATTCATCACGTACTTATTTATATAACCTTAAATTGTAACTCTATGACTTTACAAAAAAATTGTTGCAATTGGATATGGTTTTGTAAAAGCAAAGTTAAAGTAACCGTCTTCCGTAAACGTCATAAGACCTTTAACTTAACGCATGAAGAAGTATACGGTAGAAGTGTTGGAAATGGCGAATTGATTAAGCAGAGAAATCATGTTTAGTTAAGCGGGCGGGGTCTATTTTTGGGCCATTTTTTCTAGCTGATTTTTACATATTTTATTGTCCAAACGGTATGTTTTAACGAGGTTTTAAACTTAAAGTCGTAAGTCTTATGGTTGTCGAGTACTTTCACCTCAAAGTTGAGATTGCATGTGTTAAACATAGGAAATTTTAAAAGTTGTCATTTTTCGCGTGTGCCAAAAAATCTCCCTACAAACGTTGATGAACCTGGACAAATTTACATTAAAATAACGCCAAAATGTTAAACTGCGGTACCCTGGAATTAGAATTTTAATTCAGGACTTTAAACGTTTTAATTAATTTTTAAATGATTAAAATTTGATGCTCAAATCATGTTAAATTTTAATCCTTCAAAAATTAATTAAAAACTTTTAAAGGCGTAAATTAAAATTCTAATTCCAGGGTACCGCAGTTCAATATCTTAGCGTTATTTTAATGTATAATTTGTCCAGATTCATCAACGTTTGTCGAAAGATTTTTTGGCGTAGGCGAAACAAATGACAACTTTTTAAATATCCTATGTTTAACACATGAATTCTCAACTTTGAGGTGCAATTACTCGACAACCATAAGACTAACGTCTTTAATTTTAAAAGCTCGTTAAAATATACCGTTTGGACAATAAAATATGTGAAAATCAGCGTGATCGGAGTAAGTCGGAAAAATGACCCAAAAATGGACCCCCCCCCCGCTTAACTAAACATGATTTGTGTGCTTAATCAATTCTCTTTTTCCAACAGCAATATACTGTCAATGGATTCCAGAGAGATCCAAATCAGAGTTCTAAGTCCAGCGGAGATAAAAACGATTGACTGACTTGACAGATTTGACAGATGTGATTTTATCTCCAACTTTCCTACAAAAACTGAAAGTTTAGTCTATAGAGATGACTTTTGTAACTGGTCTTTTTAAGCTCGTTAATACTGATTTGAATTTCACAAATCATTTAATTTAATTTACACTTCTTTTCAGATTGCTGATCACATCATTGAGAAACAAACTCATTCCCTCATGGACTATAGAAATGCAGTGATTGAAATTCTGAAGCACAAATTGAGAAATCAATGATTTATAAAGGAACAGGACCACTCCAATTCTCTTCTGCTTCTCAGTTTGTAGCTCTTTCCATAATTCTAATTTCAGACATTCTCAGAAATAGTAGGTGCAAAAACTTAAACCAACAAAACGTGAAATCCTTATGATTTGAAAACATTTGCAATGAGATTTCTACACAATGGCAAGGAAATTCTAAGACTTCCTAACATGGAATGAACTGCCCTACAGTAAATAGCATCGAGTATATAGAGTATACGCATTTCGCTAGATACGTTACTCAGAACTGCGTGTATATACACAACTTGTTATAGACATACAATTATAGACTAGATTCAGACTAAACTGCCAACTATATGAAATCAATTAAATGTGTTTATTTGTTTCAGGGTCTCAGTTTACCACGGCCTTCTCACAAATCATGTACGCATACTATAGGAGAACGGAATCGGCTCATACTTTGCGTATAGTCAGTGATTATGAGGCTGATGACTTATCAAATGGAAACAAGTTGATGGACAAAAACCCAGTTCGTAGTTACTGCTTGCAGTGTTAAATGCAATTACCGTCTATACTGTTCTGTTGAATACAAGACAAATTCAAAGAGAAAATTCCAGTTTTTATAAAACATGCAGTCTCTATTAGATTCAACTGTTTTATGCTTTAAATGACCATTCACAAACGCAAAGACTACTTAGGTTCCAGTTAAATTGAAGACCTTCTTTTAAAGAAGACAATCATGTTGTAACAACAGTTTAGTACCCATACTCATAATGACTATCACTGCACAGTTTAAATAGTTGGATTTAGTCTTAGTTGGGTCACATCTAGTTTGGTCCACACATTTCATTGGATAGATACCAGCCAATCAGCACGAAGTAGGTGGTCCTAGAAAACTGAGACCACAGAGTGAAATATTGTCTACGCACGGAGAAAGTGCAGAAAAGAAAAAACTTGCCCCAGCGACAGTTGCTCCCAAATTGACAATTTTATTTTCTAGTACTGTTTGTTATATTTTCTGTTGTAGTTATTTGATTAATGTTGAATGCAAACATGAAAGCTGTGTTTCTTGCAGATATAACAACACGCTTAAATTGCTGTGGATGCAGAGGGTGCTCTGTAGGATAGCCTAACTTTGGATAGTCTAACTTAGGAAAGTCTAAAGAAATTTGAATTAAAATTGCAAATTATTCCTGCGGATTCAAATGTTGTAAAAATACATTCCGAAGGCCCTGACGTGGCGTTAGTAATAAAAGATAGATCCGAAAATTTTAGCAGATTAGCTGAAACCAATAAACATGAAATTTTAGACTGCTCTCAATTTTGAATGGATTAGACTATTCGAAAATTTTTTGAGTTTCCGAAATTAGATACCATCTGAAAATACCACGAACAAAAGATAGCTTGACGTCCTATCAAATATATACTGTAATACAGTCACTCTAAGTCAAAGGTTTTCTGAATCTGACTTGGTCTTTTTCTGTTTTTGAAGTTAAGGATTAAATCATTACAATTTGTGTTACATAATTATCTGTTATTACACAGCTTTCATGTTACTTTCATTATTAATTAAATAACTACCACAGAAAACATAACAAACAGTACTACAAAACAAAATTCTCAATTTGGAGGCAATTGTCGCTGGGGGCAAGTGTCGCGGAGAGGCAAGTGACGCGGGGGCAACTGTAATGGGGCAAATGTCGTAGATCCTTCATTAATACTATGTTGAACTCTGAATAATTGATACTGATCGATTGATCCAAACCACTATTTCCTTTGGCTAGTAAAATCATAATGGTTTCAGAGCTGGCTAGTCGTTTGAAGTCGATACCCTTATTCATGGACAAATTAGACAAAAACGTGGACATCGAAAAATAGAATAAAAAAATAAAATAGAAATAGAAATAGATTCGAAATATAGCGTTTTACTTGCTGCTCTGCCTTAAATACTAAACAGTTTGGCCCAGTGCTTTGATTTGTAATTTTACTTAAAGGTAAAGGCTACTCTGAACTAGTAGACATATAGTATTGAATATACACTATAGTCCTATTACCACGATTCAGTTATAAACAATTAGAAACTTTGATAGTATTAATCGAGAAAATGGAACGTAAATGAGAAAGAAGAAGAAAGTCATGTACCACCTGGGACTCGAACTCACGACATTTTGCGCACTAGGCAAACGTTCTGCCGACTGAGTTACGGAGGCACAGTCTCATCAAGCTTTGTCGGAATTCGTGTACCAATGTACATGACTTTCACTACGTGAACCCACGTAAGTAGAAACAAAGTGGAGGAAGAGCAGGCTCAAGGGCCGTCGCACTTGTTCTACAAATATAAATGAGAAAGAAGAAGAAAGTCATGTACTACTTGGGACTCGAACCCACAACATTTTGCGCACTTGGCAAACGTTCTGCAGACTGAGCTACGGAGGCACAATCTCATCAAGCTTTGTCGGAATTCGTGTACCGATGTAGATGACTTTCACTGCGCGAACCCAACGTAACCCTGGTGTGGTGTATTGTGTTTATTAACATAATTTTCTTGTCAAATTTAAGGCTGACTTTAAACAGAAATAAAATGATTTAATTTATAGTTTCGTTTAATTTATTATTTTTTAAGCAAATTGATGACATCAAATTCTGACAACTGATGCAATTATAATCCTAGCCACACTCTCGTCTGTTTTCTCTATCTATGGATGGTGCAAACCTATACATTCACTAGGCATTGAACGATTCAACACCACACTTAAGTCCATTTCTCTGTATTGTAAAATTGGAGGTGACCTATCAAGGTTTACGATTGGGAAACTGCGCACAAGGAGGACGTCGAACCTGGAGGAGATGTAGTCTATGCTAAAACCTCGAAAAAGAACGCTATGTGAACCTTCTGGCCTTAAAGGAGTTAAACCACCGATAAAGAGCAAATACTCAAAATACAGAATTAAATTACCTCAAAATTTGCTGAAAATTATACACTCAAAAGCTGGCCTACCTATCCCAGTCCAACTCAGAAATCCTTACCTACCGAATACACAATTCTACTACAAAAACCTAATAAAACAAAGCCCTAATGGTCTAAAGGAGACCACATTTACTATTGGCAAGATTGGAAATGATGGAAAACTTTCTATATGAGCATCATTTGAAAGCTCTTGTTTCTGCTTTAAAATTCTTCGATATGGAGATGTTGCAAAATTGGTTCAATATGAAAGTGTTGGGGAGTGGTCATTAGTCAGTAGTTTAACCCTTTAATGCTGGTAAGGGCCATATGGCCCAAGTGGCGATTTTCGTCATCTTATTTTTGGGACAGGGCCCAGTTGCCGGTGGGCAGTCTGGAAATTTGCTCCTTTTTTCTTCAACGCGTCCATCCTATTTTCAGAAAATATTTCCACATCTGCGTGAAAAATCGAGTTTCCATAGCATTCCAAAGGCAATGAAAATTTTGATGATTTCAAGCCCTGTTCGAGCACTGCATTCAAACGAATCCAGAGCCAGCGGTAGTGCGTCGGCGGAAACGCCATTTCATCAGGTGATAGGGGAGTTTCTGCGCATTAAAATAACGTATAGATTATTCTGCCTCAGAATCAACTCTTGCTCCTAGAAATCAATTAGTTGATTTTCTGCAATGGAACTTTATCAAAAATTCGCACATTTCCGACTTTGACGGCTTCTAACTTTTTCTGGGTGCATCGGGGACCCTTCAGTGCTTAGAGCAATCAATTCTCTATCGATTGGTGGTAGTCACATCTCTTTACGTGCTTCCAGTAAAAAATGGCAGCCAAGAACGTGAAATCGGTCATTTTCAGCCATTAGTCCAGAGAAAATTCAGGCATTAAAGGGTTAATCTCGTAATCAGATGCAACATTAGCGTCTAGTGGTAATATAAGCTAAGTATTTCATCCATATTATACTCAAATTAATTTCGATTAGTAAACGTACTTAAACTATAAACACTACTACCAATTTAACATCGCAATCTGCTTTCATTTTGTAAGTATTTGATCAGGAAAATTATGGAAAGTTGTTTTTACATTTTGCTGAAGCGATCCACTCTCCGGATTTGAACTGTAAATCTGAACTGAAAACTGAAATCAAACTCTGGTCCTATCCATCTATAGTTTAGAAAAATTTTGTTCTTTAGCAAGAGTTAATTCGAAATTGTCCAGATCAAATGCGAAAAGCTGATGAAAACGCCAATGACAGAGTTGCCAAAACCACAGCACTCAGTTTATGATATTACTCCTACTCAGCACACATTCAACGGTTGTTTGAGAGGTTATCGGGTGGTGCCAAGGGACCTTATTGGTGGTCTATAGTGGTTTCTTAATTCAATTCAAGTTTAGGGAACAACTGCTGAGGATTGTTGGATTGGGAACTGGCAGACATGATGGGTCTCAAGTTTTGGTTGTGTGAGAGTTCGTCTACGAATGGCTACGATGCTTGAGGTAATGGTAGCACACTTTTGTTGCAAAGCAAAAGATGTACAGCTGTGATCTCCTTTCGGAAGAAGACGTAATCACCCGGAGGAAATACAGAAATATTTAAAACATCCTCAAAATGTGATGAGTTTCTTTCGGTAATTTCAGAATACTATGAATTTGAAGTTTACTAAAAATGTTGTAGTCTACGCCTTAGGGGAATACGGACTTGGAAAGTTGAAAACCTATATTTATAGACAAAGTGGTTGGCTTAGTAATTTTTTAGTTGTCGTTTGGGTAACTTTCAAACTAGTGTTGTGCGTTGGCAGGAGCGGCCAATGGCCAGCCAACGGCCAACGGCCAATGGCCAATTGGCTGGCCAACTTCAAACTTCGGTCAAACCAAGCCAACCCAACCAGAGAACATTTCGGCCAATCCCAACGTTGGCTGATGAACTGAACTGTTCTTTCTGACGTTAACTTTAGCTCCATTAATAATTGCTCATGTGTTCTCTTGTAATTAAAATATTCCTACCAGGCTTCCAATAGTTGATCTTTGATCATATCGTTCAATGGGGCACCGAAAAACAGTTCCAATTTCAAGGAAATACTCACTGCTGCAAATGTTCACTGATGCCAATAGTCCCGTACTCGAAAGACATTGACTCGAAAGCGTTGACTTTAGGGGAAACGAAAGTTTACAAAATTCATAGAATGTCTTCGCAGGGGCGATCGCGGAGACTAATATGTTCCTTCTGGAATGTCAGGGGTAACGAAAGATAAAGGCGGTGATCTTCACAGGTAAGACCATTTCCGTTGTTTCAGTTGATGATCAAAGTCATTCATTAGTACCTACTTGTTGGGGCAAATAAGGTTGAGATCTCTGTTTCCATTGTGCAACCACGATAGGATGCTTGGATTTGTCCGCTTTTCAAAACACTTAGTTGCGTAGGTAGATATGCCATACATTTTCGTCGCTAATGCTAACTTTGTGTAGCTATATCCTGTCTCTAAACTACATTCTATCCTTCCTACCTTGTCCCCTACTAGCAAAATTTCTTACTTCTTATGGAAAAGTTTGTGGACCCTTGTAGGCAGCATCGACAACCAGGGAAATTGTTCCTCTTTTTGGTTCATCTACGCAGCCATGTTATTAGCTAGCGATCTCTTAAAACGTGACAACGCAAATGCAAGTCAATCGCAAATGTTCCCGTCAAAAAAACCGCAGACTTTCATGAAAATATCATGAATTTACCTTTCTACATACTGCACCCATTGTCCACCGCAAATGCAATCCAAATCACGGTATAAACCGGACACTATATTCATGCAATCAATAGCGATAAATGGATTCTGAATTTCATGGTTGTCCTGGTGGTCATTTCTCCATTCTTCCACTACTTGAATCAGCGATCTTTTTTGTTGAAATTGCGGATTTGCATTTAGAAAGGAAGCCAAACTGAAAACTCCCATTGCGTCACCGCAAGGTCCACCTATAATACGTACTGAAACACGTTGCGTAAGCACGTTTCATATCCCCCAAAATTATGCAAATCTTCCCTCAAAATTCCCGAGAAAACGATAATTTTCTCTTCTTAGGGCTGATTAGAACGGCCGGCTGATCGAAAAATATCAAGCTTTGGCAAAAATTGGAAAACTTTTGAATATATGTGTATATTCATTGATTTTTAATCTAAATAATACTTATATTTACAGTATACTTGAAAGCATACACGAAGTGTGACTGGAGTGAATAGCTGAATTGGTCTCTCATGAAAGACTAAAACCGTTCAAAGTCAGGATGTCGAAGTTGCCCTCCAACAAGGCTCATTCAAGCTTCAAAGAAATACTGAGAAATATTGATTTTTTACGTCATATTGTTTCTAAGTTATTAATCTGTCAAGCAGAAGCAAATGCAAAACTCGACCAACACTCAGCCTGCAATATTCGCCTATTGTGGTCAGAACCGAATTACGCGATGATAAAAAAGAGGAGCACTCTAGTGGCTTACTCTTGTTTTTCTTCTTATAATGAATTATGAACTGTTGTTGGTGTTGGGTACTAACTCAAAAGCAGTTTTGATGTATTCAAGTGTAAATAAAATAGGTTGCCTATATTTTGCTGAATAAATTTTGACCAATTTATGCAGGTTCACAATAGGTAGTGTAAGCCTAGACTTTCTCCACTGTGCTTAGCTATAGAAGAGGTAAAGAATCGACAAGAAAACGATGACTATAATATAAATTTTAGAAATCAAAACATCTTCATTAAACAATTAAACATTAAACATCAAAATGGTTTATACAGCTCCAACAAATTGTTACAGATCCCACAAAAGCAAAATACAAAGTCGTATCTCAGCTACCAGAAAGTGTAAGAAATCCCACCACAAAAATTCACCTAATGGTAGCAGTCGGAAAACCAAAACTGGATTCTATCTTTTTGACCCAAAACGACTACATTTTATAGACTAATGAATTAGCTGACTTTTAAATGTTTGCTCAAAACTTTATAAACAAATCACAATATCTTAAGACCTCAAGGAATATTTCACGGTTACTAGTTAAACAGATAAAGCTTCGAATCTGCTTAGCTACCAACAGAGCCCACATGCTGAGTTACTATGTCAAAGCCAAGGTGTTCACTGATTTGACTATAAACTTTTCACTGACGCACTGGCCTTGTCAACACAAGCATGGGATTGGTAACTCGGGCGACCATAACATCCCCCGTTTTTTCCATTAGGACAAAAGCCTTATGGATACTAAATTATAACCAGTGGCACAAGAGGCATGACAATTCTAGCTGAATCAAGCAACTTTAGCATCCAGATAGAGATAACAGTGTTTTGCCTGAATGGGTTAACATTAGGTGCAGAAACTCCCAATACACAGTCTTCCTGTATATATACATGCAAAATGGCTAGAAAAAATCAATTACCTGAGTCAAGATCAAAAAACAAGTAGCGGTCATGTTCCAATGAAATGTGACATATAGCTATCTGTGCTGATGGCTGTTGGTTGTTTATTCTAAGGTTGTGTAGGCTGTCTATGTCAGCACAGCACATGTTAAAATCAAGTTTGGCAATTTCGGTATACAATCGATGGGGTTTCTAATGGCTTATGAGACTTAGGGACGGAGGTTTCGACCTTTGGCTTTAGTTAAAGGCTGGTTCATACTCCGACGGCGCTATGGAGAAACGAACAGTGTGAAACGGTGATGCTCTTCTTATTGAACTGTTTCTCCGCTGCACCGTTTCTTCGTTCGACCGTTTTCCGTTTCTCCGTTGGAGCATGAACCTACCCTAATGCTTACTATTGGAATGAGAATTAGGATGGATAGCTTAGGCACTTCAACTGTGTGTTGGAAGCTGGATTGGATTGGAATTGTTTCACCTACTACTTAATGCTTCCTAAGTGAGGGTGCTGAAACTAGGCTTTTAGATTTTCTGAGATTTAGCGGCTAAAGCTTACTATTACTGTGATGAATAAAGTATGTGTTTAAGAAAACAAAGGGTTTTCACGGCCAGGTGGTAAGGTATTCAACTAAAGATCTTACGGTCCTAGGTTCGAACCGCCGCTGCCACAAGGCTTTCACAAATCCCCTTAAGCAAGAGACTTAACACATATCTTACCGTGGGCTCCAGCCAACCAAGCTGTCTATCCTTAACTGGTCTGTAAATGGGTACCACTGCGGTGGGAAGGTAACAGGAGTCTGTGTTCTGGGGTAAGCCTGATGAAGGGCTGCCCCCCCGTCCACAGATGTAGTCAACATTAGATTGTTGTTGCTCCTGGTTTCGGGCTGTGAATCCGGATATAAGAACCGGCACCCTATAACCTTCTGTAGGTTGGAGTTCTCTCCAGGGATCATTTTACCTTTACCGTTACCTTTACCGTTACCTTTACCTTTACCAACAGTGAAATGATGTGTAATCAAGAATCTTTGACTACGGATAAATCTTGGTTGCATAACGCAAGAAACGAGGAGGATTTTGTTCTTGTAACATTCTATAAACCCAGGTTTATGCTCTAACGGAGCAACAAAGAAACGGAACCACGAAGAAATAGTTCTGAATGAAGAGTATCACCGGTTCATGCTTACGTTAAAGCTGCGAACGGATCGGTAGTAAGTGGAGAAATGGATAAAAACGTCAAGGTAACATATGGTAACTCTAAATTCTTCTGTGCCTAAATTTTTAGTTTTGGTTTATGTTTTGTTCCGTTTTTCTTATACTAAATCATTCAGCTGCAATTTCCTGACTTTCTTCTCAAAAATATTATAAAAATATTTAGTTGTGGAAAATAATGTATTTTTCAACAATTACCATTTTTTCGTTCGTTTCTCCTTTTGTCCGTTTCTCCGCTCGTCCGATTCTCTGCTTCTCACTTGCTCCTTTTCTCCGTTTGTCCGTTACTTTGCCCCCAGCCAATCAGAAGAGCGGACTATGTTAACAACAGAAAGCTGAATCTCCGTTTCTCAGTTGTCCGCTTGTCCGTTGCTCCGTTCAAGCAAGAACAGATAAAGCGGAGAAATTGTCCATTTCTCCTTTGCTCCGTCGGAGCATAATGAGCCCAAATTGTTGACGCAACTTAAAACTACGATAGTACAAACTATTATCAAAAGTTTATGTTAACGAATGTTTGTTCATAAAAATCTTCAAAGGAATATTAGGCAGACGTAACGGCGGCATTCAGACTGCTGAAGATCTGCTGAATAAGGTGTTCATTCTGAAAATTACAAACAAGCAAAATTCGCCAATTTAATAATAACAAGCAATATTTTCTGCAAAAGCCTTATGGTACTAGAGGAACATTTTTATAAATTGTAGGCCTGCTGCGCAGCCGAATAATATTTTTGCAAGAACTTATCTGACTATCAACAAAGTGCCTGGAACCTATCAGACTATATGAGTGAAAACTTAAACTCTCAACATATATAAGAGTCATTTTCCAAAATATTCTGCCGCTTGCGAAACGGTTTAAAATCAAGAATCACATGTTTCTGGTCTTGATGTTTTCTCCTATTCTTCAGCTATCCATCGCTGCAATCTTATAATGGCTGGTCTATTAATCAGAATTAGCTCAAAAGCAAGCTTTCGTTTCACATTGCTGCATGTCAGCTGTAAGAATCGAAACGTTTGGAACATAAAGCAGATCATTACCGGTTTTGATTTGTAAGAAAATAAATCAGAAAGACTGGTTTAGCACATATACGTAATTTACGTTAGGAAACAGTTTTTCTAAAAATTCTACGTACAAATCATATACTCCCCATCTTAAAGCACAGATAAGTGCATTTATGTAAAAGTATATATTTTGCGTGGAGTTTGCGTGCAAAACGGAGGACTGAGCAAACATAAGAGACCTGCTGCGCTGAGGCGCAGCAGGAAAAAGCCATCATCAGAATTAGCAGCATTGATCATTGATCACCTAGAAACATTGACATATACGTAAAATTGTTATATGCAATTTAAAAAAAGAGTTTCCGGGAAATATTGCTTTGTACCATAAAGTTAAATTCTAAAGTTTAATTGGAATCTTTTCATGCAAGAATCTGACCAGGTAAAGGCGGAGCTAAAAAAAGATAATTTTAACTGTATATTACACTGGACTAAATCTACTATTTCTTGAAAAGACTGGAGACCTCAGAAAAGATACATAACAATAATAAGGTTATTATCTACCAGCGAAATTGCACTATTATTTCACTGAGACCTATTATTTTACTAAAACACATTTAAACAAGTACACAGATGCTTTCTTTGTAAGCTCTTCCTGGTGCTTTCTTATTGTTGACTAAAGGTCAGACAGAACTACAGCCTGCGGAATGGCCGGGTGGGCAGAGGACCAAATTTCACAGATCAGACCGGGCCGAGGCCTCACGGACCGGGTCACGTGGGCCGACAATTAGGCTTGTTTGCTGTTCACTTAAAACTTGGAAACACAGAAAAGGGCGCACTAGAGAAAAAGGGATCATTAAAAAGTAAGAGGGCAGTTCCGTTCCGTCTCAATATATATACTGGACATAGATATATAGATAGATATATATCTCAATATACTGGACAATATAATACGATTCTGCACAGAGAGCAGCAATGATATAGAAGTTATGTACTCTTCTCTCCTGGCTCCGTGGTGTAGTGGTTGCACGCCTGACTGTAGTTCCGGAGGTCTGTGGTTCGATTCCCGGCCAAATCTTTACAATACACATTTACAATATTGACATTGTGATCTACAGAAAGAAGCAGAAATTAGAATGAGACGATTATGCTGTTGCAAAAGAAAACAATTTCCGTGCACTTACAGTCCAATTTCTGGTCACAGCATAAACGGCATGGTCTTCCTGTAACCTAAAGACGGCCTGGAATAGAGGTCCGTCGAAAAGTCGCCACGGCCTCACGTCTCGGACAGGAACAGGTTCCCCACAGATTTGCAGAGAAAAGGCTAGTGTCCACAAACCAACAAGGATAAAAGTGGCTGCGTTGCAGAGTTTTGGATCCGGCAGAACTGTCTAAAAGAAAGATTTCACAGAATGCAACCAAGAATCGCTTTGATATCTGCTCATTCTGCTCTCAATTCAATAACGCGGTGAGCAAGATTGAACAATTAGAAAACTGTTGAGATGCTTACAGAGTAAAATCTATGTACAAGTTACGTAAGAAAAGAATACAATTACGCCACGGCCAAGACTAGGCAAAAGCTATAGTGGGTTTCGAAGTAAACCTCGACGTAAAAGTAAACGTGACGGCTTGTCCTTAGAGCCATACGCAACTTCAGATTATCAAAAATCCTTAACAAACAGAAGCTCCACATAACATTCACAAAAATCTAAAATTGTGGATTATGTTCGCCTGTTTCCAAGTAACTTTTAGGGTCTTCCATAAGTAAACTGATTTTAGTGATTCATTTTGATTCTTGTCTACAAATTCAGTGCACCCGACTACGTACTTAATAGGCATGGGCACGGGTAGTTTGGTACCCGACGGAAACCGGAGTTGAAACCGGAAAAAAACGGATAAAACCGGATTAATCTGGATCAATCAGAGAAAATTTTTGGTTTTGGCTAAACAAATTATTAACCAACGAAGAGTTTTTCAGTTTATTATAAAATTTAATATTATAAAAAGATAGTACAACAGAAAAACGAAGTAATGGGAAGAGGAATTAGTCCTGACATTTCTCAAACATCCTATAATTTTCTATTTTTAGATTTGTTTTTAGAATATTAAAGTTTGCTTGCTCTAATAATTTTTCTTTCTTTAAATTCCTATTGGAGCAAGCAATATGCGGAAGTCGATGAATTAATTAAAACTTAAAATTCACAAAATACAAACAAAACAGTTCGCATCAAATTAGTAACTTTTGCCACAGCTCTGCGTTGTTCTCTTAACTGTAAGTAACAATACTAATTCCCATTAGATGGTGTCAATAGTGACTGATATGATCTTGAAAGTTTAGTGATTCTGTGTAATGCCACATCGTCAATTCCAACGTTGAAAAACTTCCTTCACTAATGCCAAACGCTCATTATGTTTCAATTTTTGTCAACTTTAGCTGTTTTCAAACTAAATTCTGAACACAGAAAATGCTCCAATGTTGAGCATACGAGCTTTTGGATGACTCTTTGGTATGCGCACGCCTTTAGTGACTAAGAAAGTTTATCCAAGTTGAGGGAGATGGTTACTTTGACTATCTTCGGATACAGTGGGATCGTAATGACAATAAATGAATTTATTTCAAGGAATATTTAAGAAATGTCCTGTAAACGTTTAATAAAATTCTAAAGGACTTGAACCTCTCATCAGTTTTACGCTTAGTAAAGATACTCCTAAAGCAAAAGGACAGAGAGAAGAAACGGAAACTGGAAAGTAGCAACTGTTTTCAGGTAAAAAATTATAAAATTACTATAAATGGAAAATGTAAACACTAATCTCAACACATAGGTCAATTTATTTCTTACAATAAATTTCCAAAGGCTATTTTCTGGTGTTGTGTACTAACACAACTGACTTTTAATTACAAAACCAGAAATATAGCTGATCAGAGCTCAACTAAAACTAAGCTTTTTTATATCATTGTTTCTAAACATAGCATCTTTTCCCTCGTGTGAAAACGAGAGTCAGATGGGTATGGACGTCGACCACGGATAAAGATTAGGAACTGTTCCTTTACTTAGTGCTCTTCTGGTTCCAGGAGATTGAAACGGAGGACACAGTCCGGATCTTTTGCGAGTCCTGCCCGAAGCCCAGGTTCAACAGTATGCTTCCAGTACTTCGGACAACGACCATGGTAGCGTTTGGGGCTTTCGTAGAATCCCATAATCTGATTTACATGACGATGAAGCAATCTGTGTGTTGTCTTCACCTTGTACGACTCATTGGTATGTCTGGCCTGAATCTACCCTGCAACCCATGTGGGCTTGCGAGGATTAGTGTAATCTTTAACCCACACTTTTTGACCCGTGAAAAAGGAGCAGTCGTTTGCGATGACTTTTTTGGACCAAACCCGTTTGTTCGCAGATACTTCTGACCATTTATCTTCTCCACTGACTGGTGAGGATTCTCCAATGTTCTGTTGAAACTTTAGCCAGTTCAACTTTATCTTACAAAACCAGTTTCTTCCAAGCAGAGGTGCTCCCTTTCCGGCCACAACTAGGAGCGGAAGTGTCTCTTTCTGGCTTTTAACCTGTACAGTCACTTGAACTTGGCCTTTAACTTTAACCCTCTCACCTGTGTACATCCGCAGCTGGCAGGTTGCAGGCGTGAAAGGGACTTTGCTGAAGAAATTCTTCCAATCTTGTTCACTGATTATACTCCAGTCGGTACCTGTGTCTATATGCATCGCAATCTTTATACTATTGATGATAACTGGTAGTTTGAAACAGCTAACGTCGTTTCCTGTTACTGCATTAATGTACAGAACATCACCGTCGGAGCTTTCAGCATTGTGCTCAATTCTGTCATCAGATGAGTCCTGGATTTTCCTTTCTTTAGAACTTTATCTCTGCCATATCTCTTCCGACAGGCTCTTTCAATGTGTCCCTTAAGACCATAAAATCGGCACTCTGTTGAACGGAACTTACAGTCTTCTTGTTCGTGGTCTCTGTCACCACAACGATAACAGGAATGTGCGCTGTCCCTTTCTTGTCTTTGTGATCTGCCTTTCATCAACGCCACAGTACCTTGAGAATTATGTTTGAGAGAAGATGAACCTTTCTCTGCTGCTACCATGGCTTGGGCTAACTGAAAAGCCCTGTCAAGAGGAAGATCTCTCTCAGCCAAAAGTCGTTGTTGAATCTTGTTGGTCAAACCACCCACAAAGCGATCCCAAAGGGACCGATTAAGGAATTCACCGAAATCACACCTTTCTGCTAAGTGGCGCAATTCGGCTAAGTAGGACGCTACTGTTTCCTCAGCATACTGATTTCGCTGGTTGAACTTGAAAGTCTCGACAATCACCAACGGCTGAGGCGTGAAATGACTGTTGAGTGTCTCCATAACTTCTGCGAAAGTTATTTCAGTCGGCTTTCGGGGGGCAACCAGATTTCTCAAGATCTGGTAAGTTCCGGCACCAATGTTTGATATCAATGTCATTTTATTTTTTTTCTTCATCGTCAATGTCATTTGCAATGAAGTAAGCGGTCATGCGCTCGGCGTAACTATCCCAACATTCGATTTCGGCGTCGAAACCATCGATTTTCCCCTTTGTAGGCATCTTTGTAATCACAGTGTGCCAGAATGTTGTGTACTAACACAACTGACTTTTAATTACAAAACCAGAAATATAGCTGATCAGAGCTCAACTAAAACTAAGCTTTTTTATATCATTGTTTCTAAACATAGCATCTGGCATTAAGTAAGTTTAAAATTTTATATTTGTTGTCAGTAAAGTGTAGCGTCCGATCACAAAGAATTTAGTTTTTTATCCAAGACATTAAATCTTTACATGGTTTCATTAAGAAATTACGTAAAAGGAAACGAAAAGAAACTGCATAAAACTTAGTACTTCGTGCAGGCTTTGCTTGTTTGCTACGTTTTGTGCTGATCCAATTTCCAGAGACAAGCAGTTGAAGTTAGCCAAATTTTGTCACGGGGATTTGCTCTTATAATCCAAATGCTTTCTAAAATTTGTTAACATTTAAAGGTTAGAGGAAGCGGACAGCACAACGGTGGTAAAAAAACTCAGAAAATTGCTGATCTGAGCGCGGTTATAAAATAAAAACCAATGTTGTCTGTATCAGCATCAGCTTCTGATACCCTGACAATTAATTGAAAGTCCCTATAATCCATTTAAAGTCTTTAAAACACCTTTCAAATAACTTACGAATAAAAATCTATCAAACATAAGCTCAATGTGAATAAAGACCCCTGAAAAGGTTAAATTTCAAAATGGCCAAATCCGAAAAATGGGTTAAAAATATCTCGAGTACCCGAAAGTGCTCGGGTGCCCGGGTACCCGGGTACCCGGATAGTATCGCAATTACCCGACATAGGGCTTCAGATAGTACCGGCTACCCGGGTCCAAATTTTTGGACCCGTGCCCTTGCCTAGTACTTAATCCCCCTTTTTGAAGCTTTTGTACATCACGACGAGTCATAGAACCACAGCTTATGTGCTGCCAAAAAGCAGAAAGCCGCTGGCTGCCAGTCCGCTGGCCTGGGTTGGTTGGCCTAGATTAAGATGATAAAACTTCATATTGATAGACTAACAAAAAACGTTCAAAGTATCAAAGAACAAGGCCGCACCCCGGAGGGTAGGGTTCACGGGGTCAAAACCTACCCCTTTTTGGATACATGGAAACAGCAAAAATGAAACATTCAGCAACTTTATGGAAAATCGCGCGATTCTTGAACGAATTTAGCAGGCTACTCAACACTTTTGATGTGAAAGTGCAAACATTTGCAATATTAAATGGGTTCCGAATGAAATAACTTTCGGGCTTGACCTTGGACCCCCCCCTCCCGCCAGATTTTGCACCCTCCCCTATCTAAAATGCTGGGTGCGGGCCTGTCAAAGTATATACCTTATAACGCCCAAGTTTGCCGCGACCAGCAACAACCCGTTTCCACACACATTTCGATTCGCAGACGATGATGGCTGTCGTCAAAATCAGGGCGTTCAGGTCTGACCGGTCCAGGATTTCTTGCTTCCAGAGAAATCGCAGCAAAATCGCCCAGCCGGCGAGATGGATGATATCTGAGGTCTTGGAGGACAGACATGGGAACTGCAGTTTCAGCAATGTTTCAGCATCGACCTCGTGCAGTTCCCAGATTGCCAACAAAATCTTAAGACGCGATTTTCCATCCAAATAATCTGGGGGATGAGAAAGAAGCTCATGAAAGGTGATATTATCTAAAACACGATTGAGTCCATTGAATACAACAATTTGAACAATCCACAGAACAGAGGTATGTGCACGCAGTCGATCTGGACTAAGGGTATCACAGTCTATTTTATCAGAGCTAGTCGTTTCTGTCTGCTAAAACCTAAGACTCCTGCAAACATCTTTGCGCTAAAGGCATAAATTTGCGAAATCTTTTAAACTAACAAATTAGCGAAGCTGCAAGAAGAGTCATCCTTTTGCCTTGTTCAGTAACTTAGTCAGAGGAGTCGTTTTGCACCGACTTCACCAAACTCTCAGCTGCCAACTAATTTATTAACTATTCAAAATCCATACCTGCATCCAACATTAGAACCGGCAGAGGATCAAATCGTTCTGGCTGATTTTCTGCAGGTGCAGCGCCTTTGGCAACGCAATATTCAACCAGCTGAATAGGCTGGAATAAATCGCCATCACTTAGCGAAATGAAACCCAGAATTCGCCGACGAACGTGGCGGTATACTAACAAAATCGGAGGGGTGGGGCTGTCCACATCTTCCAGGCGGTAGGCCTGAAACATAAAAGGAAGACCTAATAGAGAAAGCAATCAACGTTCACTCTAACTGAAAGCTTAAAAGTAAGTCTGTCACATTATTAACAAAAAACCAGTACCAAACAGTTAACGAAATATTTCCTGTCCCAAGTGTCAGTCCTTCCTAACCATGATTGAGTCCCTAACCTGGACTAAATATATGTTAAGGTTAATTACGTTGACCCAAACTTAGTTGCAGGAGCAACTTAGAGACTTAGAAGGTTTAGTCGTTAATAATTCTGGCCCTAAATGGCTTGGAAACTGTACGGATTGCTCGGCTGCCCGTCACCTATTGAGAGCGGGTTATGATGCGTGAGTGCCCAGTGCCGTCGCCTTTTGCGCCGCTTCTTGTTTGACATCACGACATAAGAATATGATAAAAATAGCATTTCAACCATAACTGCAAAACACAGGCCAGCACTTTGCAGTATTGACCATATATACTTATGTATACGTAATATACGTATAGACCGTATATACGTATATACCGTATATAACCCAGGACCGTCGTGTACCTGTTCAGTGAAGACCACATTTATGATCTTGTACAGAACCTTTGTGGGCCAGGATGACTGGATGATTTCCTGGGCCAACAGAGGATCACAAGAAGCCCAATTTACAGGATTCTCGACATCCACATCAGGGAAATCCGATCTCACAAAGGAATGATAAACCGTCCAAAGGGAGCCTGGAAATGACCAAAATTAGACCAGGGAATAGAAGACACAGGTACTTGTCTTTTTTTAAATGCAGCTAAGGGCCTTTTCGCGCACGAGTTAAAATAGTAGAATTACGATTTTTTAACTCGTTTAACCCTGCAAGCGAGTTAAAATAAACTGTTTAACTCGTTTAAGCCTGTGCACGAAAAGGATTGAGTTAATTGTCACTCCTTTAACTCGTTGATTCGCTCGCTCGAAAAGGACCTAAGATAATTCTTCACGTGTTTCTAGATGTGCTACTGGCGTATACTAAATTTAAACCAAACTTCTAAGCTACTGTAACTAGCTCTAAGCTAAAGCTACTACAGGCATGACAAAAATCACATTATATGTATCTGTATTTTAATACACAGCCAACTACTTTAACAATACAGACGAACAGAACTCAGGATAACTTATTTCTTATTATTTTCATAAGACTTCTTAGTATACACTTCATCTTCCCCTCGGGCTAATCCTCTCGGAAAAACTCTTCCGAGACCGGATGGAAGCGTTCGGGAAGTCTGCGAGGTCTGATTGAACGTCGCACTGGACCAATCGCTCTTGCAGGTGGAGGGGGAGGATCGAAGGAGGATAGGAAGCCGAGCATGGATCCGGCCATCCACTGCATTAAAGTGAAACCAACTGTCCTCGACTTGGTCCTTTTGATGCTTGGGTGACGCTGCCCGGAGCTGGTCTATGTGTCGCGTGCAGGTGCTCTGCTGGGTATACACCGAGTATATGACTCTGCCATGACGGCCAGCCACCGTGCCTATGGACCACCGGTTCGAACCGTTGTATTGACGGACCCAAACGGAATCACCAATATTGAACTGTCGTGATGCTGCCCTGTGCTTGTCAAGGCTGCTAGAATGTTTGGTGCGTTCCGCCATGCCATCCCAGATGGTTCTCAATGGGCGATCCAAGAATCGTTGCGCAGGCGAATCGCCGGTTAGCGAATGAGGCACCGACCGGTATGTTAAAAGGAACTGTGGTACAGTTTTTGACAATTGCGCCGGAGAAGGTTTGGTTGCCTCAATGCTGCGCTTAAAGGTTTGGCCAAATCTTTCAGCCTCACCATTGGATGAAGGATGGTACGGTGTTGTACGGATATGGTCAATGTAATTCTGTTAGCAGAATTCGTTGAACTCGAAGGACGTATATAAATTGAGGACCATTGTCACTGACCAGTGTCTCAGGAATACCATACCTCGAGAAGAATTGGCGGAGTACTACGATTAAATTAGCAGTTGTCGTAGAACTCATTTCGATCGCCTCACGCCATCTGGAATAGCTATCAACTATGATCAACCACGTATTGTTGTAGAAAGGACCAGCAAAATCCAAATGAACTCTTTCCAATGGCCTTGTTGACGCTGGCCAGGAAATATTCCCTTGTTTTGTGGGGAACTTTGCCCTCTTGTTACATTTGTCGCAACTCTTGGCTAGGTCATCGATATGGCGATCAATGGTTAGCCACCACATGTAATGACGGGCTATGGACTTCATTCTTACGATTCCGAGATGACCTTGATGCAGCTGATTTAATAAATATGATCTCAAGGACGCAGGACTTACCACTCTTTGCCCCTTGTAGACGCATCCTCGGAAAACAGTGAATTCTTGATCCTTGACTCCCATCTTTGACAATAGTTGTTTATTGCTAGCTTTTGCTTGCTTTAGTTTAGCTTGCTTTAGTGGAAGTAACTCGGCATCTTCGATGGTTGCGGCAGCAATACCTTCCAGGGTGCACGGCAAATGTTGAGCCAGGTTGTACAAAACCTGGGCAACTTCCGAACCATCTTTATCGTCTGGACAGTCCATGCCCTGTGTTGGAAATCTAGAAAGACAATCAGCATTGGAGTGGCCGTCTGTAGATCTATACGAAAGTGAGTAACGGTAGGCTTTCAGCTTTAAAGCCCATCCCTGTAGTCGGCCCATTGCCATTGGAGAAGCTGTTTCAGGATTAAATATATAAACCAAAGGTTTATGGTCAGTTATTAAGGAAAACTGACGCACATACACATATTCATGGAATCTTGTTACTCCAAAGATGATTGCCAACCCTTCTTTTTCGATTTGGGAATAATTCTTTTCATAGTCATTAAGTACTCAGGAGGTATACGCCACCGGGCGCTCAGATCCGTCAGGCAGCAGATGGGACAAAACTACTCCCACGACAACAGGGGATGCATCGCAAGCCATCACCAAGGGTAAGTTGTCTTCGCATGGGATCAACACTGAAGAACCGATTAAAGCTGACTTGGTATCTTTGAAAGCGGCTTCACAGGAAGTCGTCCATTCCCACTGAGAGCCTGTTTTACGGAGCGCATGAAGAGGTGCTACCAACGTAGAAAAGTTACTAATGAAACTGGAATAGTAGTTTGCAATGCCAAGGAAAGTGGTTAATTCTTTTAAGTTTTTAGGACTTTCAATCTTTATTATCGACTTTACCTTTTTGAGCGATGGATGCACTCCATCCTTTGCATACGTCAAAATGCTCGCCGCAGAAAGCTAACCTTTAGTACCCCACAATGGGCTAGTTCGTGCACGCTAAGCTGACCGGTTGTAGGGCACAATTGGTCAGTTACCTTTAGCTTAGTCTGACTGGCTGTAGGGTACATCAGGCCAGCCAGCTAGCAGAAGCCTTACCCGTTGTAACTTACACCAGGCTAGTGAAGCTAACCAAGTGTTTGCACATTATGCTTGCTGTCATTTGACAGTTAACTGAGTGTACACTACACTAGGCTAGCGAGGCAAACAGCAACTGACTGGGTGTACCCGACACTGGACTAGCAATGCAAACAGCAACTAACCGGATGTAATCGACACAGGGATAGCTGCTGCTAATCAAACTAGCCCAGTGTAGGGTACATCAAACTGACCGCATGCAGCCTACATGCTAAAAGCTTCTCCGCTCTAATTGAAGGCACAGTTAACCGACCTTTATTTCCAAAAATGATAGCTAGTAAAAAAACAAACTTTTCAAGAGTAGCCAATGCAGTCAACAAAAAGGAAAGGTGGATAGACCGTAAAGAATAAAAGAACATTTAACTTTTCGTCAGAAGACTCTTGACTTCCTGCATACTAACGAATATTTAGTTTTAAAATTGGTGAAAAGTGATTTCCTACATACTAACATATATTTAATTTTAAAAGTGGTCATGCCAATATTTTCATTACTATGACAAGTGCAACTTGATCATTTTGTCTTGAGTCTCTTGATTTTAGACAGTATAACGTGAAAACTAGAATTTTTAACGTAAATCTGAATTGTAATCGACTTTAAAAAATCTGAATCTAAATTGAATGCCCTGAACAGAAATAGTAAAGGACATTTTACACAGTACTTGACCTGTATTGAGTACTATATAGTTGCATAAGGTAGCTCTCTGAAAGTCTAATGCTGCAAGTTGACATGGCCAACCACAGCATATGACGAAAGAATTAATTGGACAACTACAGCATAGAATAACTCTCCGAACTGACTTTAAATAGGAAAATTAAATTAAATTTAGAAATTAAAGTTTAATGCTGCAAGTTGACATGGCCAACCGCAGCATAGAATAACTTTTGGGCCTGAATGTAAATAAGAAAGTTAAATAAGAAATTCAAGTTTAATGCTTCAAGTTGACATGGCCAACCGCAGCATAGAATGTCTTTCGGACCTGAATTTAAATAAGAAAGTTGAATTTAATTAAGAAATTCAAGTTTAAATGCTGCAACTTGACATGGCCAACTGCAACGTGTGATGAAATAATTAAATGGTCAACCGCAGCATACTCTCCAAACTGACTTTAAATAAGAAAATTATATAAAGAAATTCAAGTTTAAGTGTTGCAAGTTGACATGGACATGGCATATGATTAAACAATTAATTGGTCAACCGTGGCATAGAATAGCTTTCGGACCTGAATTTAAATAAGAAAACTGAATTTACTTAAGAAGTTCAACTCTAATGCTGCAAGCTGACATGGTCAACTGCAGCATATGATTAAAGACATAACTGTCCTCCGATCTGAATGTAAATAAAAAATTTAAGTGTAAACCATATTAAAAAACCGCAGTACCGAGGTAGAATATGAGAATTGGGATTAAATAATGGAATGCTGCAAGCGGTCACCGCAGCATATGCTTACAGAATCTTTACAGTATTAACATGAAAATAAAAGTGAAAAAATTGGCCTGGACGTGATTGTTACCACGGATCGGCCGATCTCCAATTGGAACAACCTTACACTCAGCCACCAGTCACTTTTGAGCTATCAATTCTTTTTTACAGTAAGTAGTATCAATTCTACAACAAAATAGAATGAAAATTTCTGTCTCGGAGATTTCATGAATGCCATGCAGTTGCTAAGTTTAACTCCTTCTTGAAAAGGATATTATTATATATTTATGAAACTTAGACAAAATGAAGAGAGACAAACAGGACAGGAATAATAATTTGAGGCAATGAAGTGACAGAGAGAATAAAACTAGGACTGAAAAGATGGGGTGGGTGGGGCGGAATTTTGTGACTAAGTAGACCCCGAACGACCGTGATTGGTTGGCTTCAGTTACTGTTGGAAGAATACTGCAAAATCAGCCAATCCAAGTTTATTGTTGGTACTCCCACGACCAATAAGAATTGCCTAGGACCACGTGATGTGTGAAGAACAAAACAAATTTTACTTGTGGAAAATTTGAGGTCTTGCTTGCTGTCAGTTTACATAGGCGTAGTTTTGACACTACGTATTTATTTGTGGGACAAGTATGGCGGCCTCCGTGACTAGCTAAGTTCGAGTTTTCTAAAGATTTATTTATTATAGTAAGATTAAGATTTTGCTGAAAAGGGAAGGGTGCACAGGGAGATTTTTGATTAATTCAGATTAATACAGTTGAAAGGTAAATGGATTTGTCGAAAATTTAAATCCTAATTTTAATTGTTTTCATAAAATTGAGAGGGAAAATTCAATTTGTGCTTTGTGCTTTCAAATAATGCGAAATTATTTTGGATAACGTTAGCTTATTTGATTTGGATAGCAAATACAAGGTTTAAGTTTTAACTGCTAGATTATGTTTGCATTTTATGGCAGATTGATTTTATTTCTGCAAATTTATTGGTATCCCAATTCCACCCCACGACACAGTGTAGCAGAGTCTTGAGGTTGGGGCTTCCCCCAATTTTTTGGAGCCCCCTCTGAAGACCCCAACTCTCCCCCAAATACATTTTTCTGCCATAAATAAAATTTTCAGTTGATTCTGATGCTACCAAAAGATATCCAACAATGAAGTAATTTTAACATAAAACAGTCGTTGTAAAGACCAAAACCAAACGTCTCTGGCAAAGACTCGAACTGTCTTGAAGCCTTTGAAAAAATTTGCATATTTTCTGTTTGCATAAATGTTGCATAAATGTTTTAAGAATTTACCTCAAGTCTCTATTTTTCCGGGCCCTTTTGGGTTCTGGGGGGAAGGTCTGAATCCTGGGACTCCATGTCTGAGAGGGGACTGTTATGAGGACGTTTAATGTGCTGAGTGTTGGTTTCCTTTTGGGCGTGTTTCAGTCTCACAGCTTGAATCCTTTACGAAACTAGCTAAAATTTACGGAATAGGTAATTTTCTTGGTTTTTAACAGCTGGGACCAGTCCTGCATTTTTAAGTAGAAACATAAGTAAGTTTTTGTTTTTAGCCTTACCTTCTCAGAAGGCACTAGGGACACCGGATCGATTGCTATTTTTGTGGCTGGAAGGAGGGCACCGAAATGAACATTTTTGCTTTTACTACCATTGAACTATTTCTAATGATTAGGTCAGTATGAGCCAAAAACGATTTTGGGGGTATAAAAGTTATGATTTATGAGGAAATCAGTTTTTCAACATCACAGCCACATGGTAAAGACAATGTTGGTTTATTTATACTCAATCGATACAACGTCAAATGCGCATTTTCCGAATGCATATTAGCCGGACTTTATTGCTTTAAGGTGCTGGTTTTCTTTCGGGTATTTTTGACTCATACGGCTTTAATCCTTTACATAAATTGCTAAAACTTGCGAAATAACCTATTTCCGTGCTCTTTAACATTCTGGGACCAGTCCTGGATTTTTAGTCCAAAAGATAAGAAAGTTTTGGTTTTTGGCCTTAGGTTTCCAAAAGGTAGATAAGACACCGGATTGGTTGT
Source organism: Trissonchulus latispiculum (assembly GCA_030248195.1). Classification (NCBI taxonomy): domain Eukaryota; kingdom Metazoa; phylum Nematoda; class Enoplea; order Enoplida; family Ironidae; genus Trissonchulus; species Trissonchulus latispiculum. Next base: position 37,631 of record JASAND010014919.1, read on the forward strand.
GATGGCTGGAAAGAGGACACAAAAATGAAGATTTTTTCTTTTACAACCTTTGAGTTATCTCCAGTGGTCAATATAAGCAAAAAACCTTTAAAAAAATTTAAATGGTCAAAAAAATGGCCATTTACTAGAAAATCAGTTTTTTAAAAATTACTGCCAAACCTTACGAACAATTTTCGTCCATTTATACTCAATCGATACAGCATCCAAATGCACATTTTATGAATCCCTACTAGCAGGACTTTATTGTTTTCAGCTAGAGATTTGGCCGGAAAATTCTTTTGGCAAAACTGCGGTTATTTTGTTTTAAACATCGATTTCTCAAACACCACTCGACAGATTCCGGAGATTTTCGTCAGAATGAAACTTCGTACTATTGCGGAGGGACGGTTTTCTTGGTTTTGGCTAAAAAGTTCCCAGTTTCTAGAAAATTTAGTGCAAAGTTCAAAAATTGGGTCTTGTCTCGATTACCCCCCCCCCCAGTACTCAAAATCCTTAAAACTTGACCAAATGAGCTAAAATTTGGTGTGGGTATGTTTTCGACCACGCTGAGTTCAAATATCGCAAAATTTTTCGATTTCCCGAAATTCGATTTTTTTTCGATTTCTAAGGGGGGACCAAGGGAAACTGAAAAATTTTTTGTCTTCGATTTTGTTGAAAATATGTATATAGGGGTTTTCGAGGTCGTAGAACACGAATCTGGAGTCCGTTTTTCGTTTCAGGTTTTCGTTAGCTCAGTATAAGCTAAAGATTTAAGCTTAAGATGTAAGCTTATTCTGAACTAACGAAAAGCTGAAACGAAAAACGGACTCTAGATTCGTGTTCTACGACCTTGAAAACCCCTGTATGCATATTTTCAACAAAATCGAAGACAAAAAATTTTTCGGTTTCCCTTGGTCCCCCCTTAGAAATCGAAAAAAAATCGAATTTCGCGAAATCGAAAAATTTAGCGATATTTGAACTCAACGTGGTCGAAAACATACCCACACCAAATTTTAGCTCATTTGGTCAAGTTTTAAGGATTTTGAGTACTGGGGGGGTAATCGAGACAAGACCCCAAAAATTTAGTGTCTCCGTACATTTCGCGAATTTTCTCAACGGTTAAGTGACACTGAGCGAAACCCAAAACAACGTCCCTCGGCCCACATGTCCTCTGTATGGTAGCGTAAAAAGAAATTTTGTCTGGTTCCGCATTTTTGAAAAATCGATGTTCGAAAATTTTTGATCTATATTTAACCGTTATGTCAGAAAATGTTTGCTAATTTTTTGCTAGTTTTGCAAGTTTCGTAAACTCATGTAAATGTCCTGGTTATAAGCTTTAAAATGATGTATAAAGCTCTTTCCAACTCCCAAAATTGCGAAAGTTATAGCGTCTTAAAAAATCACCACAAAAGCACTGCACAAAAGGATACCACCACCTTAAGGTGCTAGTTCGGGTATTTGCAACAAACTTTGAAAGACTGGAATTTACTCAATTCTTGGAGTTCAACGATAATTTTTATATCATTTTAAAGCTTAGAATGTGCTTGTTACAACTATGTAGAGTACAGCAGTCGCATTAGGTCTATTCGACGTGAACATGCGATAACAAGAAAACCATTTTTGAACATAGATTTCTCGAAGTGTGGCAAAGCTAAAGAAAAGCGACCCGTTCAGACTTCAAAATAAACGTCTTCTCGAGGGTTATGTTTTCTGAAATTGTTTAAGGTTGAAGTAAGCCCAAGATTTCGAGAAAAAAGTAAATTTTGCCTGAGTTTCGTCAAAACTTAATTTTGGACGCTTATTTCTCTCGAATAGAAAGACAAAACGCGAAACCATGAAAATTAACAATCGGTAATTGCTCCAAAAACGCGTGTGCAAAGCCGTTTTCTAATTGGTTGCACGAGTTGTGTCAGAAAAATAAGATATTTTGCAGTTAAGCATAACGAGCCGAATGTACCTACACATTAAAAGCTTTAAATGATTTAAAGATATCTTTCCATCTCCAAAAATTTAGAAGGTTATAGCGTTCCAAAGACCACTGCACAAAAGGATAGTACCACGTTAAAATTCTTAAAACTACGTAGAATTTAGTAAATATCAGGTTGTCAGGTCTTGGTTTCTGGTTTTTGGTCAGCGGCTCCTCAAGTGCGGCCCTGCAATAGAGTACGTCGACCTTGTGATAATGAGGCAAAAGGGTCAATAAAGACAGGGTTGGGTCGATCTGATAGGAGTGAAACTTTTGATGATTATGTGCGGATTTTCACTCAGTTTGGGTTTACTAAACTAAACACAGCTCCCCTTCTCAGAAATTACAAAGTTATCTTTTTGGTGATATTTCAGGGAGTTTTGTAAAACGCAAGAGCCGGGATTCATATTTTTGTCATTTTTTTTGCATACAAAGAGAAACGCAAAAAGTTGCCATAAACTGCCTAGGTTGACATAGACCTTTTAGGTAAAAATCACCGACGAAGCCGGAAAACTCTTGAAAATTCGTTTATTTTAGCAAACATTTGGGCACTTAAAAACTTTAGGCAGGAGAAAACAGCAGAAATGCCGGGAGGGCGTTTCGGTTTCCAGGAGGACTTAAAAATACTCGGGGTTAAACTAATCTCTGCAGTGTCTACGTCAAATCGCAATCAATATTTCCACAATTAAGATTAGGAATGAACCGATGACACCACAGCCGAGGCTAGGCCCCTCTTTTTGCATCTAGTGCATCTCTTTTTTGCATCATGCTAATGCATCTCTTTTTTAAGATTTACTTTTACTGTATTGTATCATATACATACGTTTGCACTTAAATATTCAAAATACTGTTTTTCTTGTTTCAGAACTGCGTCGTTCGTCATCACAACCAGAGTTCTGCCCCTGCGCCTCCGCCTTGCCTGATTTTCTGAGCGACGTCTTCGCGGGATTGTCTTCCGTGTCAGTGGTGCGCAACCTTTTTGGTTTTGGTCTTATATAGCACGACTGAAGCTCAGACAACTAGCATTGCCTTAGCTGACGACTGTCAAACGCTAGTCTGTCTATTTGGCCGATACTCAGGCGGAACCGCTGGCCATGGTCCAATCATCCGTGGCATGCCAGATAAGCGTGGAACCGCGTGGGGTTATGCTGGAGCTAATTCAGGATTCGACCACCCCGAAGTTAAGCCGGTATCACCCTATCAGCTCCTACTTCACCATGCAGCTACTACTGTTTCCAACAACCCTTCAGGGGCCCCGCTGACCGAGTCCCCCATGCCCGCTGACTGTCCCCTGGCCCCAGTGATTCCCTACATTTCCTCGGCGGCCAACTCTGATCCTCTCCTACCACTCTGGCCGCCTCTGGGACATCCGCCTTTCTCTTAGAGCACTGTTCAATGGCCAGTGAAGAATGGCAAATGGTCGACCTTCAATCGGTTTTTTGTAGTTTTCTTCTATTATTTTATTTTTTCTCGTTTTTGTATTGCTTTCATTCAATTCATGTTTTCTTCAGCTGTCCCTTTCTGAAACCCATGATGCCATGGACTGCCTAGCCTGCGGTTCGCCTTGCGTCCCCCGGTTCAGTAATGACGGACCGATTGTCTGGTTTCGACCCTGCGAGCAGCCCATACCCACCAATGACCTGAAGGCAAAGTCTGACAGTCCGAGAAAGAAATGGCGACACAAATATCTATTCTATTTAATTATATAGGTGAAAGTGTGTGAAACTGTGAAGAAGTACTAGTAATTGGATTTTTCCATTCAGGACTGCTTCTTTTCTACAATTTTTTTAAATTTATCAAAATTATTATTCATTATGCTACGGGTTGGACTTGAATTTCTTAATTAAATCCAGTTCGAAGAGCAATTAAGGCTAATCATATGCTGCGGTTGGCCATGTCAACTTGCAGCATTAAACTTGAATTTCTTAATTAAATTCAGTTTTTTATTGTTTCAGTGCCAGAGTTATTTTTCTCAGTGACAATTAATTCTTTCTCATTTGCGGTTGGCCATGTCAATTTGCAGCTTAGACTTTCAGAGAGCATTTTCTAGGTGCGGTTGACCAATTAATTTCTATCCATGTGCGCTAGAACATCAACTTGCAGCATTCCATATTTATTTATTCGGTTCGGAGTGAATTCTGCTGCGGTTGCCATGACAGTTAGACTTATTATAAAATGGAAGATTTTATAGAGTAAACAGTTTATTTATTAGGTTTTTTTATTTCTGGGTTGGCTTGCATTCAGTTTAAACTTATTTTTTTACTTTCTAAGTTTGGTTGGATACTGAGTTAATATTTTTTTTTTCAGTTCGGGAGTTGGTGAATTTCTTCTTAGTTGGCCATTTCTTAGTTGGATCACTCAGTTAAATTTTTTTTTTTCCGAAGAGGGTGGAAAAGGCATAAGGAGAGTAAAATGGAAAAAAGTTTAATTTAATTAGGGTCTGATCTTCATGGTGAACAGTGCATTGCTTTCACTTTCTCAGAGTGAGTACTAATATACAACTATATGTACTCATCAGGTACGTACCCTGTAAAATTCCTTTACTAGTTCTGTTCAGGGTTTAATTAGATCAGATTTCTAAAGTGATAATAGTTTTTTAAAATTCTAGTTTCACGTTACCTGCAAGTGTTAATGAGAGACTCACAAAATTCAGTCGCTTGTAAGTAATAATTACCACTTAAATTAAATATACGTTAGTTAGGTTTGACCACTTTAAAACTAATAACCAACGTCAGTGTTAGACGAAAAGTTAAATGTTCTTTTATTCCTTACGGTCTATCCACCTTTCCTTTTTGTTGACTGCATTGGCTACTCTTGAAAAGTTTGTTTTTTTACTAGCTATATTTTTGGAAATAAGGTCGGTTAACTGTGCTTAATTAGAGCGGAGAAGCTTTTAGCATGTAGGCTGCAGCGGTCAGTTTGATGACCCTACACTGGGCTAGTTTGATTAGCAGCAGCTAGCCCTGTGTCGATTACATCCGGTTAGTTGCTGTTTGCATTGCTAGTCCAGTGTCGGGTACACCCAGTCAGTTGCTGTTTGCCTCGCTAGCCTAGTGTAGTGTACACTCAGTTAACTGTCAAATGACAGCAAGCATAATGTGCAAACACTTGGTTAGCTTCACTAGCCTGGTGTAAGTTACAACGGGTAAGGCTTCTGCTAGCTGGCTGGCCTGATGTACCCTACAGCCAGTCAGACTAAGCTAAAGGTAACTGACCAATTGTGCCCTACAACCGGTCAGCTTAGCGTGCACGAACTAGCCCATTGTGGGGTACTAAAGGTTAGCTTTCTGCGGCGAGCATTTTGACGTATGCACTTGTCTATTATATGGCCAAGATACTCTGCGCAGGATTGGACAAATTGGCATTTTTCCAACTCCAGTTTGATAGCATGCTGACGGCATTTCTGAAAGACTTTCCTTAAATTCTTTTGGTGATCATCTTTGTTTTTCCCAGTTATGCATACATCGTCTAGGAACACAGCAACTCCGTGCAGTCCCCCAAAAATTCTTTCCATCGTAGCTTGGAAAACAGCAGGTGCCGATGATAATCCAAACTGCAGCCTTTTGCATTTGTACAATCCTTTGTGTGTACTGACTCTCAGGCTCCATTTCCACCTGCAAATACGCCTGAGACATATCAATCTTGGAAAATATAGAACCTCCTTTAAGCTTTTGCAAAAGCTGTTGAAATTTGGGCAAGGGATGTTGAGAAACCTCTAGCATTGGATTCACAGAAACGCTGTAGTCACCGCACAAGCGAATTTTGCCTGTCGGTTTCACTATAAGGACTACCGGTGCCGCCCAATCAGAATAGGGAATTGGTTCGAGGACCCCCTTCTTGATTAAATCCTCGATTTCTTCCTCAACTCGCGGACGTAAGGCATATGGTATAGGGCGCGGTTTGTAGCATACTGCAGTTGAGCCAGGCTTAATGGTCAGTTTCCCAAGCGGTACACCCTTGATGCAACCCAACCCAGGTTCAAACAGTTCTTTAAACTCATCAACCAAAGACTTAACAGCTGAATCACAGTTAACTGGTGCTGCACACTGGTTGATAACAAAAGGTAAAGAACAACCCAAAAGTCCCAACGCATCGCGCCCTAAGAGCGCAGGACCGTTTACCTTGGCAACGACCACCTCAGTAACGTCCTTCACTTCCCCAACCGAAAGTGTTACTTCAGCAGTGCCAAGGACGGGTATGGGGCCGACTAAGCGCACAGAAGAAGGACTTAGCGTAAGGACACCACCGACTCTTTGCCAAATGTTTTCGGGAATAATGGTTCGTCCTGCCCCAGTATCCAGTTCCATTGTAACCGGGAAGCCATTAACCAAAGTTTTGACAAAAATAGGGTCGGTAGTGGTATGGTTGACGCGAACCGAATTAATTGGGTTGAATTCAGGTTCACTCGAATCTGAACCCTCATCTTTAACGTAGTAGGCACGTGGATTACGCTTGACTTTATTTTGCTGATTCTTTGGCTTTCGGCAAACAGAAGCAATATGGCCTTGTCAATGGCAATTATGGCATTCTTTGTCCTTGAATCTGCAACTGTCAGGGGGGTGGGGGCCTTTCTTGCAACGCCAGCACAAATCGGTTCTTGTATTCAGACGCTTGTCTTTGCCTTTGTTATTAAGCTTGTTGACTCCGGTTTCAGTAACGTGATACTGGCCTTGTATGGTTTTGCAGTTAGCCGTCGCGGTTTCAATAGCAGCCGCAACGTCGACAGCTTTCTGCAATCTCAAGTCAGGCTCTGCCAGTAACCGACGTTGAATCGCTTCGCTGTTTGTGCCACAAACAAGTCTGTCGCGAAGCATATTGTCCAGCTCGGGGAATTCGCAATACTTGGCCACAGCACGTAACCGAGCCATAAAATTAGTCAACAAGTCGCCCTCACGCTGCTTCATACCATGGAATTTAAAACGTTCCGCTATAACGTTAACCTTGGGCTTGAAATGTTCGGACATTTTAGCTTTAAGGTTATCGAGGGGTAATTCCATGGGTCTGGCTGGAGCAATCAAGCTCTTCAACAATGAAAAATGTTCGGGACCCATAGCAGTTAGAAAAATCGCCTTTTGCTTATCTTCCGTCTGCACATCGTTGGCCAAAAGAAATAAACTAAATCGTTCCTCATAATCTTCCCAACTTTCCTTATCCGGTTGGAAGATATCAAGCGAAGAAATAGATCTCGTCACCATTTATGTGTATCTGTATCTTAATACACAGCCAACTACTTTAACAATACAGACGGACAGAACTCAGGATAACTTATTTCTTATTATTTTCATAAGACTTCTTAGTATACACTTCAAAAATCACGGATGGGGGCGGATGAGCCGCATTCATGGAATCCAGAACTAGCCAAATCAGAATCATAGCAGGAATAATACATAGAACAACAGGAAATTCGCTAAAATTAAGTATTTCACAGCAAATGTCCGAGTAGCGGACTAGCAGGTTAGTCAGTTCTAACTTCAGGAAAACAAACCCAGTTGCGTCGTATTGGTAAATTACTAGCTAGAAAGACGTGTATTTGGTGTAGTTTTAGTTAAGGATAAGGGTATCAGTAATTTTGTTTATAATAGTTATTAGTTCGGGGTTTGTGACCTCAATTATGTCGGCTGTAATGCTCAGTTTAAAAACACAAAAGGGTGATCCAAATTAAGCGAAAAGAAATAGACCCGTGCTGAGATCCGAACTCAGGACCTCTGGATATGGAATCCAATACTCATCCAATGAGCTACACGGGCTATGATTAGAACTAGTTCGAGCCAGCCTATATACGGAAGCAATTTGGCAACCCAGCGCGTGTGCAATTGAGCTAATACACTGTATGTGCAAATCATGCATATGTGAAGGTAAACTTTGATCGCGATTTTCTCATTAACAGCTGGACGGTTTAATCTGATTCAAAAAGCAAAATGTTCAGCTCTTCAAACTCTACAAAATGACGTAAGTTTTGTACCTACTAATTACGTATTCGTTAGTTAACACAACAAAGTTAACGTTAACACAGGAAGTATTAAGCGTGCGCAATTGTTCAAATTGCGCACTGTTCAGTAAAACTTTAATTAACAACTTCTCATTAACTGTTTAACATTGGTTATTTTTGCATTTTATTACAAAATAACTTCAATTTTTACTTCACAAAAAAGCATAACAATTATAATTTGAGCTGGGATAATTTGAGCGTCTTCAGGGCATGTGAAGTGTTCGAGCTACAGAGAGAAGTCGTTGACGATCACAACTGACGTAGTGACGGTGGAGAGTGGCAGTGGACTTCCACCTTCCGTGAGATAGAAGTAAATCTTCTGGAACGCCACTGTTAGCTGCCGTAGTAGCGGAACCGCAGCGAAAGGAATGCAGGGTGAGGCTTACAGGGAGTCGAAGTTTTGCGAGAAGAGTTCGTAGTTGAATGCGAGCGTTAGAATAGCTGAGAGGCCGAAGCGTACAGATATTGCCTCGAGCAGAAGGAAAGAGAGGGACGTCGTCGGTAGCTCCGGTAGCAGCTCGGAGAGGAAGATATTGGCGAAGAAGCTGCTTCGGACTGGTGCTGGATTGAGTGGGATGGTCGGCTATGAGTACCTTAGAACCAAGGCAAGCTTGGTCTGTTTTGCTTCGGCGGACGTTGAGTTCGAGAGCATCAGGTTGTTCGGCAATATCGCCCGGGTACAGATTTAAGGCCTCAGAGACGCGTAGGGCTCCGAAGAAAAGCAGAGACAGCAAAAGGGCCAAACGGAGGTTGAGAAAACTGGGAGTCGCACACAGGTCCTGCAAAATGAGGGTAAGATGGTGGTGGGACACAGGCGGCTTTTTCTGAAGAGGCCGAGCAGTGAGTCGAAGCGCTGCTTCGAAAGCCAGAATGGTCTGTGAGTCCTTAGGAGGCGATAGATTAGCCATCTGGTGAGCCCACAGGATGGCACTCCAAGCAAGTTTAATGGAAGACGGAGAGAGCTGTTGTACAGAAAGAGAGTGAAGGTAACGAATGACCGTAGAAGGTTTGGCAGGCAACCAGTCTAGGCGATGGGAGTGCGCCCAGGCAGAGAAACGAGCTAGTGCGTGCTTGTAACCAGCAGAAGTAGTCGAAGCTTTGGCCTGGAAAAGAAATTGCACTAAATCGTCTGACACCGAAGAAGGTAACGCGGGCGGAAACGAAGTGAGCATCATGCGCATAAGGGCTGAAACAAAATAAAAATAAAGATCGGGTGGGAGGAGTGGGGAACCGATGACAGTCCCAAAAAGGTAGAAAAAAAATAGGAGACTGCAAAGCCTGGAGACGTTCAAATTGTGCGTCTTAGCACTGCGTAACCTCCTTTTTATACCGAAAAACCGTATGCAAATAAGCTTGGCAGATTATGCAAATTAAGTTTCACAAACAATTTCCAATTATTTTTGCATTTTATTACAAAATAACTTCAATTTTTACTTCACAAAAAAGCATAACAATTCATGCAAAAAATAAAGAGCCACGGAGAGGGAAAAATTTAGAAAGTCTCTTCAAAATTCAAGTAATGCGCAATGAGTGGTGATTTCAGGCAGGGACCGAGAACGGAGCGCTTCTGTGAACCTGGAACAATAAGAGAAAAACGAGGATTAAAAAAGGCTGTGCCTAAAACACAGGTAGAAAATTGCTGCTTCAGTTGCACCAGAAAAGGCCAAAACGGAGCAGAGGGCCATAAAGGTGTAAGCAAAAGGCCTTTTGCCTTTGTAACCTGAAGATGTTTTAACGTGCGAATAATCAAGCCCAAGGGAGGTACCAACCAGTTATTTTCTCCTGCCCAATTGACAGAAAAGGCATCGGTGGCCTCTGAGGATTCGTAAAAGATTTTTGAATTAAAACGTGGTAATTTCGCGTTTTTGGGATTAGCAAAACGGTCGACAGTAAAGGGACCCCAGTGGGCGCTTAGAACAGTGAAAACCCAAGGTTCGATACTCCAGTCATCTGGGCTCGGCTGCTTACTGTAAAAATCAGCCAGCACGTTTTGGTGCCGTGGAACCCACTCAAACTCTAACCGGATAGAATTTTCAACGCACATTTTATAAATTCGAACAGCAATCATTTGAAGATGTGGCTTCATACTACCGGCAGTAGCGATACGACAAGCAGCGACATTATCGGAAAACAGTTTAGCGGTACGATTTTGAAGCTGTACTCGAAAGGCAAAAACAGCTAATTCAATGACACGGAGCTCACGGAGAGTAGAGGAAGACTGCAGCTCAAACGGGGTAAATTCAACGGTTTCGACGAGAGAGGTATCAGGCAGCTCGAGTAGAGCAGCCCCGTAACTTGCGCTTGCATCTGTTCTCAAAATAAGACTAGGCAAACCTAGCTGCAAAATTTTGTGTTTAGGCCAGTGGGGAAGATGATGTCTCCAAAATTGGAGCTCCTCCTGAGCAGCTAAAGAAAGCTCAAAAGGTTTATCCCAACTAGCTGCAGTCGAAACGGCAATATGTAAGTGACGTGACATTAAACGGGCAGCCGAACCGACGCACAGACTGAGCGAAATAATATTGCCGGTGAGTCGGGCGAGTTGACGTGCGGTGACTGTGGGAACTTCCAGCGCAGCGTGTATGAGCTGCAAGCAACGAGTAATTTTATCCCCAGGTGGGAAAACTACAAACTCTTGTAAGTCTATACAGAAACCTAACAATTTAAGGACTTGAGAGGGCGTCCAGCAGCACTTTTCGTTTTCAAAAAAAACCAAGCTTGCGAAGATCGGTACGACAAGTCGAAGACGCCAGGCTGACGGTATCGTGGTCGGGGCCGGTAATAAAACCGTCGTCGATGTAAACTATACACTGAATCCCGTTGGCTCTCCAATGGGAGACGAGTGGGCGAAGCAATTTCGTGAACAGAAACGGCCCTAACGACAAACCAAACGGGAGTACAGAGAAAACAAAAAACTTGCGTTCTCCGGCAAAAAGCCAGGAGAAACCGAGGTAGGTTTGAAACGCTTTTTTAACATCTAAATGATAATAACCCGATTTAATGTCAAAAGAAACCATGTATCCGCCAGGCTCGACAAGGGAGAGGGCCACGCGGAGGTCCTCCAACTTAAATTTAGGGGGTCGAAGAAAAGAATTAACATAGCGAAGATCCAAAATAAACCGTAATTTTTTACTGGAGAGGCGCACAGAAAGAGGGCTAACAACACGGGGAGGCGAGGAAACTTGGCAAGCAAAACCGTGGGAGAGGAGCATTTCAATAGTTTCGGCTACAAAACCAGAATGAGAGAGTGCCGATTTATGGTTTTTTAGAATTTTTGGAGGAGGAAGGCGAAGGAAAGGGATAGTAAACCCATTTTTTACCATATCAAGGACAAAACCGTCATGAGTAATCTGCTGCCAGGCAGCCAGATTCCGTGACAAGCTACCTTTAATACCACATGTTGGGCTTGTGACAACAGACGAAAGAAGCTTACCTTGGGTACTCCGGTCAGACGCCGCTTTTGGAAGGTTTGGTTGAACTGGCACCGGGGGCATCTTGGATCTGGTAAGGACATTCAGAGGCCCAATGGCCGAAGCGGAAGCAGCTGTAGCATTGGCTGGTGCCACGGGGCCACGCCGTTGGCGGTCGAGGACCAAAGGTCCCAGAAAGCAAGGGTCTGGGATACGCCGCGGTGGGAAAGTTTGGGCGGTACTGAAGAGGCCGATAGGGTGAATACGGTTGATAGCGGTTGGGCTGTTTCTTCTGAACGTCACTCTTAGCCTGTTCAATGGCCTTTTGGATTCTTTTGCTGTCGGACGCATCGTCACCTAGTTCCGCAGCGCCTTGATACCTGGTAACCGCAGACCAGCCGCCAGCGTCAGCGATACGAAGCAACTTGAGTCGGTCCTTAATGGCTTGGCGACCTTCTTCAATGGTAGCCTGGATCAGATCACCGTCCACCTGGCCAGTTGGTTGGTGAATAGCTTCCTGAATGCGGAGCAAACAGCGGTCAAGCTTGGTGAGTGAGTCGGCCTGGTGTTGCAATCCTTTGGATTCAAGGCGGGCCGACTGAGGTTCCGAATGAGTAACGACCAGTTTGGCAGCCTCCTCCCTGATGAGATTGCGGATACGGTCCTCCGACAACGCAAGCTGCTCTGCAATGCGTTCAGCGGTATCAGGCTGCTCGTCCGTCATAGGATGGACGCAAAAAGAACCGATGACAGTCCCAAAAAGGTAGAAAAAAAATAGGAGACTGCAAAGCCTGGAGACGTTCAAATTGTGCGTCTTAGCACTGCGTAACCTCCTTTTTATACCGAAAAACCGTATGCAAATAAGCTTGGCAGATTATGCAAATTAAGTTTCACAAACAATTTCCAGTTAGTGCTGTAAGCGCAGGAAATGTTCAGTTTTTCGAGCTCTACAAAATGATACCACTTTCACTCGGGTTTGCGTTCATCAAAAATCCTCAAACTTATATATTAGTTTTGAACAAATTTAGAGCATGCCCGAGTGAAAGGGTGGTAGTACGCGCGACTTCCACTCGCCTGGCTGCCGGGGTTGCCAGGACCGGATCGAGTAGCGGCTCGGGACGTCCCCTATGGGCTTTAGATAGGTAGGAATTTAGATGTAGAAGTAGGTCGGTAAGTCGGTAGGTCGGTAAGTAGGGACTGCGTAGAACGGCTGCTGAGACAGTGAGTGAATGAGTTTTTGCATTTTTGATATAAACTAATTGAAATTAATTATATGCGAAAACTCACTCAAAGAGCAGCCTACTAACTTTATTTTAACATCAAGTAATCAATGTACGCAGGAAAATCGTTTAATTGCAGAATTTTAGATCAAATAACCAGTAGTTACAAATCCTTAGTTAGCGTTACGTAAGTTTCAGTGATGTAATACATGTAAGTAAGTAGGCAGTAGTTAGGCTAATTGTAGTAAACAATAGGTATTTGACCATCTTCCAACATCAGAAACTCACTTAAAACGCCACGTTTTGTTCATATATGGGATTATCAGTTGGCCACTGGAAATAAGTCTATTTCCCGTGGCAAAACAACCAAATCGGGCCAAAAACCAGGCCAGAAATACAAGCACTGTTTGATTATTCTGTCCGCTCTAAAGAACATACGAACTTCTGTTAGAAATTGCTAGTATTAATCTAAAACGGTTTGTGCGAGAAAGAGGTAGAAATAAGAGAATTTTCGAATAAGGCGCAAATAGTGAACTTTTCTACGTTTTCCGGGTTGTTTCGCCCAACGGCCAGTCCGGTCAGGCCCCAATTGGGTCCAAAAATAGAGACGTTTTGAGTCATTTCGTCCAAGCAAGGAATTATGTCAAATCCAACCAAATCCAATAAAATACAACCTACAAATGGCCAAGAAGGCTTATTTGGTGACAAGAAGTTACCAGAAACGGTTAATATTGTCAAAGAGGCTATAACCAACGGTTTTCGGTCAATTCTTCAATTCACAAGTTCAAATGGGGCCCAAAATGCACATTTTGGGCCTGGAAAGCAAAAGAACGAGTAATGGTTGCTGGGTTCGATTCCCGCACCGTAACCTTGTACTAATGAGTTTTAACCCATTTGATTCAGGTGCGGTTGTAGCGTCACGCCACTGTCTGTCCGGACCTGTATGCGAAGATACGATAGCCAGTCAATTCGGAAGGAGATTTTTGTCAAGCGGATAACCCAGTAGAGAACTCAGTCAGGATAACAGATCAGAACTGCCCTTGTGATTCATACTATTTGGTCAATTTCTGAAAGGTACATTGGTGAACCTTCATCGAAGAAATAGAGAAACACTAGCAACGTGTAAAGTGCTGTATTCACATATGCATACCTGTAGCCGCTCAATTAGGTTGGTGCGGCCAACTCCGAGACAATAAAAAGGCACGTCGGGATGTAGCATAAAATCACTGTCATTGCTCAACACTGCTACACAGTCCGGATTTCTGGCACACACTGCCACTAATCTTCGATCAGCATCGATCAAACAGTCTTCAGTTTGCAAATCTTTCGACGGGCATTCAGTTCTCAAAATCTCAGTGGACAAATTTCGCAACGAGAACGGTAACAGGCTTAGTAAATTCTTTCCTAAAATTGTCAAAGTTTATAATTGAATAAACTGTGTGCTAGACAAATCTGCAATTGCATGAAAGTGCCGGTTACAGATATTGTTCTGCTGCGAAACTCGGTTACAACTTTCATAACGATTCGTTTGCATTCTTTCTTAATCCAGACTTTCATATTTGCCTTTCGGATATATACCGTATACCGGATATATACAAATATCTGGACTAAGCCGATACACCACAGTATGCGATACTTGAAATACATTATTATTATTATTTAATAATAATTTAATCTTTATTATATATCATTATTAATGCTGTTATTGTAGCAGATTCTACGCTCGGCGTACCCGGCATTTGTCCTTTCTTCAGTTGTTCATATAATCGTGTTGATACATTCATATTGTCTCTTTGTCGCTTTAGCCATCTAGCCTTCTTATCCGTAGGAGCGGCATGGTCAGAAAACACTCGAACTTCTACGCCTAATGAGTATAGTTTATTTGTAAATTCTCTGAGTCTAAAACAAAACTTGCAGATTAAAGTAAACAGCAGAAAACAGCAGAACCAGCCACTTTACAGGACAGATGAAAAAACGAGCGAAACTAAGATCACCTCCGGATCGAAAAATTCGAGCCTCAGGTGGAGATCAGACCCTCAACATTTTGGCAGTCCACCATGCAACATTGAATAACCGTGGATTCGGTTCATTTTCACACAAAATTGTGTCACATTTTGTCAAAATCTCTCTGACTGTGCTGTGCGAAGGAAGAGGTCTGCGGTAATTCGCGGATCTCGGTTGAGATACAAGCAACATTTACATCAGGAAAATTAGGTAAACGCGGGCTGGCAACATGTCCAGAAAGTATACAGGGTATTACTCATAAAGGAATAATGTAATTGAAAAACGAAAAGGCGTTGCCTTCGTGACTACAGGCAGCCATTTTTCATTATTTCTTTATGATTAATGCCTTGTATACTTCGTGGATCCGCTTGCTAAACAGCGTTAGTGAAATTTTCCTGACTGAAAATTTTATATCCTATTTTTCAGACATTTTCGAGATATCTCAGCACAGGAAAAATAATCACCACTTTGTTTCCTATGCTTAGCACATGTAGAGCACATAGTAGTCCCCAACCTTTAGAGATTTGACTTAAATTAAATTTTGCAAACTCGATGAAATATACCACATGGACTACAAAATCTGAAAATGAGAAAAGTTGGAGATTATGTGGAAATGGGACAAAAATGGATTCCCACCCTAAAGATTGAATACGTTCCCAAACTGCAGTGACGTTTTACAGGACGCTTCTATTTCTAATTA
>JASAND010014920.1:0-27722 GCA_030248195.1 Trissonchulus latispiculum
GAAAACATGACCCCCAAGAAGTTCTGACGTGTGCTGGCTGCCCCCAGCTCAACGCTGCGAAGTGACTGCAGTCAGCACTCTGGAAGGGCAATCGAGGACTTTAGACACAGATAGGGATTGCTCCCTGCAAATCAATAGTGACTAGATGGCTGAAAGCCAAGGCACTGCTTCGGAAGGTGGACAAAAAATGGAGTATAGGAAGAAAAGAAGAAGAAGCCAAGAAAGGCAGGAGAGTGGGTGGAAAACGGCTGAGCACCAAAAAACAGATAGTAGGGAAAATCTGCCAATGCCTGGAATAATAAAATGTTTTAAGCCTATGTATATCAGTCTTCATTAAAACGTCTTAAGTTGAATTGAAACAGGGCAGCTGGACACAGGGACCACCCCCTGCGCTTTTTCCTCTCAAACCCCACCTCAAGCACAGTGCAAACTGCAAAGTTGTAAGCCATTAACTTGGAACACACAATTGAAGAACACCACTTAGCTTTTATCTCCACATACTGCAAATGTTACCATCCTTTCCACATAATTCCGTATGCCTCCAAGCTCTACACAGCGTGTCTGTCTCAGATTTCACCAGGCTACTCTGCTACCTCAAAAACAGAATAATTGAGAAATCAAATCACGATTCGTGTCACACGAAGTATAAAAGACAAGTCACAAGGAGCTGCCTATCACTCGTTTATTTTCGGCAGAGTCAGTTTACTGTTAAGTTTATTACCTACACGTTAAAACCAGGTCGCATGTTTTTAAATTCCTGAATCCTCATAAATCCTCAAACCAAAGCCAAGTAGCGTTGCATTCTTAAAACTTATCTTTAGAGCAGCCTTCTTCATGTCATCGCAGAGGATCAGATCCGTTGAAAAACTTAATCCGGATTCAAACAAGCTCGGCAAAAATTCAACCCTGATCCTAATCACTATGGGGTTGACATTTTAATATGCAACCAACAGAAAACACACAACTTAACTAACTGTAATGAATCCGATTGAAAAATAAGGCTTCGAACAGGATTCGATCTAATTCAACAAAAGACGGCTAAAGTCGGACTTGAAATCAAACCGGCTGCATAGTGGATCGCCGAACTCGTTGTTTAAATGAACAATTAAATTTGCTGAAAATCGGGCGGAAAAGCCTTGTGGATCCGACGTTAGTTAATCCCAGTTACGAAAAATGTTTTGATAGGACTCGATTTAAAACGGATTAAGCCTATCTTTAAAATTTTGGGATTGAATTCAAAAATCAGTTAAACCGAGCCAACTCAACCCCATATTAATAGGATCGGCCCCAGAATGACTCCAGTGGTGGATCCTGAGTTGTTCAGGGCTCATGTCACGAAAAGCTACATTGTATATAAGTGTTCGTAAGTAATCTCCACCCCAAGTCAAACTGAAGTTATGTTGACCCTGAAATGGATCCTGTTTCTTCTTGAGACACCCGATCCTGATGAATCCTAACTCTGTTCCTGGTTGTAGTCACCTCCTCAATCAGTGCTCTGACAAAATCTTAACGCCTTGATAAACCAAGTCCTCAGTATGCTAAAGATATGCTAACACTAGAAGGCAGCTAGCAGGGTGAAAAGTAGTGACAGGTTTGAGTCCTCAGTATGCTAAAGATATGCTAACACCAGAAGGCAGCTAGCAGGGAGAAAATTTTAAATGAAGATATTTAAAGTGTATTCTGAAGTACGTAACTAGCATTCTTGTCTTCTTTAAGTGTTTGTTTCCCTCCTTCCGTTTCAAGGTTAATACAAAGGTCCAGATGTCATATATAAGGAAATGCAGGAAAAGAAAATTTTAGTTGTTAAGGGAAGAAGTGGAAAAATTTGAGTTATTTAAGGAAAATGGAAAAAATTTGTAGAAATATAGTTGGCCTTTACAACTCTGAAGCAAATAGGTAGCAGAAGCGTCATTGACAAACAGTCAGGTAAATAGAAGTTTGAAAAAAGTTGGTACTTCATTAGGTAATTAATTAGGCAGGTAAACTAACTAGAACCCTAATTAGGCAGGTAAACTAGCTATAGTCTAGCAAACTTAAAGTTAAATACGTAGGCAAAGTCAATAACACTGTGTTAAAAATTTAGTACAATGTTACAAAGCTTATCTAAGCTAAAGGCAAAATTGGCCAACAGTGACCTTGAGAACATCTGCACCCATGATTAATGACTTTACCTGTATGATTAATGACCCTATTCGTCAAAGCCAGAATGAAGCCAAAATACCTGTACAAAGTGGTCCCATTTGAACTCTCCTATACTACTGACTAACTTCCGACTAACATCTTATTAAAATCTAACTAAAATCTAACTAAAGTCATCATGTGACATTAGCTTGTACCTGATTTGCTAGAGCTCATCTGGGAAAAATACTGATTGGTTTAGAGCTAATCAGATTTTAAAATCTAACTAGCTTGGTGCAACGGAGAATCTGATTAAAATAAGATTAAGACTAGCTAATAACATTTTAGCTAGAAGTTAATCATATTTGGTGCAACCGGCTGTAAATCCCAAGTAATAATCCCACCATCCCGAGATGTGAATCCCATCCCATCACATCCCATTCGTCAACACAGTAATTAACCATTCGAGAGGCCGGTAAATATACAAAAGTTGCTTTGTGGGAAATAAAGGAAGCTTCGCTAGTGACTGACCGCGCAGTAGCACTTTTGTAGAAAATTACAAGAATTACTGTACATACAGGAGTCTGTCAAGTGGTTTTTGAGGCAGCCAGTGTCGCATGCCAAAATTTCCCCCGTGCTAATTTTTCCCAGGGGGAAATTCTAGCATGCCAAAATTTCCCCCTCTAATGTTACATAGCCTAGAAGGTGAAATTCTAGCATGCCAAATCTTCCCCCTCTAATATTTAGCCTAAGATTGTAGGTTTTGACATGCTGAAATTTTCACTTTCTTATTTTAATGATAAACCTGTAATTTAGAATTTATGAAGATCTTAACCTAATCTTCAAGCAGACTCTTCAGAGTACTGATATTTGGAAGTATAGGTACATAATAGCTAGATTTTCCACTTTAGTCATGCCATTTTGTATAAAATATAAACTAAAAACAAGCAAGTATTAAAGGGATCTTTTGCGCTTTCCCCCCAGCCCTAACTTTTGATTTTTTTTGACCAATAACTTTGAAATTTGGTGTGGGTGCATACTGGCGGCTGATGAATTCAAAAATAAAAAATTTTAAAGTTTTACAATAATTTTAAAAAATTTAAAATTTTTAGTTTGGTATGGGATGGGGAACCAAAATGAACCAAAAATTGTTTTAAAAAATTTTTGCTGAAAACTTGGGTTTTCTGGAGCGCTGAGTACGAATCTCAATCTGAAATCCGTTTTTCGATTCAGCTTTTGGTTTGCTCAGTATAAGCTTACATGTTAAGCTTACAAGTTACAACTTTAGCTAATACTGAGCTAACGAAAAGCTGAATCGAAAAACAGGTTTCAGATTCGTGCTCAGCAACACAGAAAACACCTGATGCAAGTTTTTAGCGAAATTTTTTTCAAAAA
This sequence comes from Trissonchulus latispiculum, assembly GCA_030248195.1. Taxonomy (NCBI): domain Eukaryota; kingdom Metazoa; phylum Nematoda; class Enoplea; order Enoplida; family Ironidae; genus Trissonchulus; species Trissonchulus latispiculum. The sequence goes on from JASAND010014920.1 coordinate 3,514, forward strand.
ATTTTTTGGTTCCCCTTGGTCCCCCCCCCCTTACCAAACTAAAATTTTAAATTCAGTTTCATTGAGTTTAATTATATATCGATTAAAAATCATTTTATCTCTTACCTTGTAGGCTATAGAAAAATTAAAAAGCAATTTACAAGCTATCCAACTAAAAGACCTTCTTAAATATTTTTTATTAAAGCTAAAGAATTTCTTACACCTATGTAAAATTCGTCTACAAATTTCTTATACCTAAAATTCACCTACAAAATCTAAGTCCTTATTTAGCATCAAGACAATTGAGCTTTATATATATTTCACATCCTTTTTGAAATTTTTAAAAGCGCAGAAGAAAATTGTAAAACTATATTGTAATATATAATCCACTCAAAACTGTTAAAACATTGTTTGATTGTCTGAATGTTAAATGCCTAACTTAGAAACTTCACTTTTGAAATCCAGCATGGATACTTTTAAAATTTTAGTAATAAAATTTCATTTGAAATAAGTTAAAACTAATTTTACAGGTTGTCACATTTTTGAATAAAATTGAAATTTTTAAATCCGCACCAGTTAATCAAAATTTCGCATCGACTGCTGGAATTTTCCACCAAAATATTATAGTTTTCTGATAGTACGGATTCAGTTCTATATTCTGGCCTTTATTTGAAAAGAAACCATTGTTTTGATCGTTCAAAATTCTTTTCTAAACTAGGTTTACTAACACAAAATTAATTCCAAAGCTATCAGTCTTAACGTCAACAGGGAGCCTCCGTTCTGGTAATGCACGCAACGTGATAAGAAAGAATTGGCGCGCATTTTGAACAGTTGTGAGGTAGTATTACTCTGAGTCAGTGTGTTCGTGTCTGTTAATGTTTACGCCATTTTTCCTATTAATTCCTCTATTCTTCGTGTTTCCAAATCCAATGGCTTCTGAAGTTGCTCCCGCTCCTGCTGCCTCAACCAGTCCCAAGAAACGGGCCGCCGGATCTCCTAAAAAATCCAAGAAAGTGAAGGCCCCCGCAAATCATCCCACTTATCAAGCTATGATTTCAAAAGCTCTTGGAACACTGAAGGTTAGTTTTATTTTTGTGGAAGGATACTGATATTTTGATTGCAATTCGAACTGAAGTTCTGACAAAATAGTTTCGTTTATTTAATTTTACAGTTTGTTGGTTTTACATTTGATGTGATCCAATTGTGGGAAGTGAGTCTGAGGAAAGGAAAGCTCGAAGGGTCAGTTCCACATTTTATATAAGACCATTATTAGAATGGGTGTAAGATTGCCTTTTTTGTTCGTTTTGGGCTGAATTAACCACGACGACAGATGATTCTATATTTTTCAGACTTTAAAATTTCTTGAAATCGCGTAAAATTTGGCAGAAATGTTTAAACTTTATTAGGATTGATTGATGCTTCGGTGAGGTATTCTGTCCTTTTTACGTCGTGATATCGGTGTATTGTCTGTAACCGGACTGGGTCTTTTCACCTAGCTTATCCCTTGGCAATTTTTATGGGGGGTGCATATTTTTAGGAATTTTTTCAAATTTTTGTGTTTTTTTGTGTATATACAAACTGCTAAAAATCGCTAACACATGACTAATTTTAGGTGTTTTTAAGCTAAAATAGCGAAAATGTAGTCAAACAGAACTCCGGCGAATCCGGAAAAAGTTTTGAAAATTAGGATAAAAACGGTAAAATTTGCAAATTTTTGGGGTTATGGACTTATGGGGGGCTCCTCGACTGGGGTGCTACCCCCTCGGCCTCGGCCCTCCCATCCCCCCCACTAGGGATAAGCAAGTTTGTCGCTTGTCGGCCGTCGGGTGACCGTATCTCTGGCCTATAAAATATATTTGGTCTGTTTGGGTGTTTGAAAAGTTTATAATGCACTGAGCTTGTTCATTTTTTGTAAGAAGTATTTTCAACGCCTGGATGATTTGGGCTCCTCCCAGCCCTAACATTTTTTACCAACAACTTTGAGGAAATTGTCTATGGGTGTGGATAAATTAATTAACTGGAGAATGATGAATTAAAAAATTGTAAATTTTGGTTTGTTAAGGAAAGGGAGGAGCCGAGAAGTTTTTGAAATAAATTGCTGAAAACTTGCGTACATGGGTTTTCAGGGCCCTTCATAATAGCACTAATTTCCTTAGGCTTGCAGCTTCGAACTATTGGGCCTTAAATTTCCAGAGACCAGTGCTGTTTTTTGGTTGACCTAACCTTAGGAGGTATATATATATATACGTACATTTCATAAAACGTATTGTGCCATCATTGCTTTGCTTTGCTGTTTCAGGAACGCGGTGGCTCCTCTCGTCATAAGGTTCTGCAGTTCATCATGGCCAACTTCAGTGTTGGCTCAGATCCGAAGCCAGTGAATTCTCGTCTGAAGCTGGCCCTAAAGAAGGGGATTGCTGCCGGTGTTTTCAAGAATGTCAAGGGAAATGGTGCCTCTGGAAGTTTCAAGCTGGCCGAAAAGGCCCCCAAGTCACCCAAGAAGTCTGCGGCCACCAAAAAGCCCCAGTCTAAAACGGCCAAGCCTAAGGGTAAGTGCAATACGTTTTTATTAATGTAGTTTATCGGTTTCCATTATTTCACTATTTCATATATATATATAATGTTTCATTCACCTTTTGATCATTCCTATATAGCATGAAGGGTTTTTGGAATTTTTGACCCGAAGAGGGGGAAGGCTCATTGTTTTCGCTTATTGTTTTGCACGAGTACGCTACGTAATAACATTTCTCAAAATTATAGAACTTAACCACAGCTACTAGAGTTCGACCGCATCCACTGTCATGAAATCCTGGATTCGCCAGGCCCTTTTTATATCTCCCCAGACCCCCCGAAACAAAATCGCATTTCATGAATTTCATTTTATCGGGAGATTCCGGTAGAGACTAGAGGCCTGCGCCTGCACGGGCCGAATTTTTGCGGCCCGGCCCGGCCCGTGAAAAATCTTTCTCGGCCTGCCCGGCCCGGCCCGCCAACTGCTTCGGCCCGGCCCGGCCCGTCAGATGCTTCGGCCCGGCCCGTCAAAATTTTCCCAAAATGCAAAATTACGTAAATAATTTTCTTAGCTTGGTTATTGAAAACAGAATCTCTGGTATTTAGTGCTTTTTCTAGGAAAAGTGTGTTTTCTAAAAACTGATTTTTCGAGTTTTAATGGTTTTTAAACGCAGTTTTCAGGGCAAAATAATTTTTGTCCTTCTACAAATGAAAGCAAAAAGATACTGCCTTATGTTGACACTTTGTATATAAGACTGGAACGCTAGAAAAACAAAAAACTGAAAATTCCCTAAAAGGTTACCGTGGCAACATTTAAATATTGTACTTTTATTAAACCAGATGAAATTTTGTGAAGTGCGCATTTTTATAAGATTTAGTTGAGAATTTAACTAATTAGAAGTAGAGGACTTTAGAAAGATGCAATTGTGCAGAAGGAGCACACGTTCATTTCTAAAGAATTAGTAAATCTTTGCTCCACAAACTCAAAACTTTGATTTTTTAAAACTGCGTTTTTCTAAGTAAATGCATCGTTTTCTTAAAAAAGACAGCGAATACATCAAAACCAAAATAAAATAGTTACACTGTTACTAATACCATATATATTGCCCTATTCCAAAGTTTCATATTCTAATGTTGTAAACGCTAAAATTACTTAGGCGAATTGAGGATTTGACATTTGATGTGACGATAAATACACGTATTATTCATGAAAATAAAATGCTAACGTTACTGCGGGAAATCAGTGTTAGTTTGAACGAAACATATTACAGAAACACAAACCATTTTAAGCTAAAATATGAATTATTATTTTATAGTTAAATCTTTCAAACACTGATGGCGGGCCGGACTGTCGGCCCACGGGCCGGGCCGTGCCGCGGGCCGTAATACAGGCCTCTAGTAGAGACGGCAACAGTGGGTTTCATTCACACGCTGCTTTATTTTGAGACTCTCCACTCGCTATTACTGACACAGAGGGTCCCGAGTGTTTCAGTCTACCAATGTGACTGCGGAGGAAAGTCCGGTGGTATTTACAATTTGTCGGTCAGGTGTTTCTACAGACACCGTCTTTCCGCCAGGTAGGTTGTGTCACCCTGTGTCTTCGCCTTCTAATATCAGGTTTCACTTGCATAGATTTATATATGTTTTTTGCTTCAGCTGCCAAGCCGAAGAAGACTGTCTCGGCCAAATCTCCATCCAAACCGAAGGCCAAAAAGTTAGCGAAGTCTCCGAAGAAGCCAGCTGCTGCTAAGAAGCCTAAAACGGTGAAGAAATCGGTCTCCTCCAAATCACCTAAGAAGGTCAAGATTGCGGCTAGTGCAAAGAAGGCTGCCGCTAAACCTAAGAAGTCCTCCAAATAATTGACTGTCCTGGCTTTGCCTTGGGAACTGAATCTTTGACAATCATCTTCAGTTTTTGCTGTAAATATGTAACATGATTCTGTGAACAGTAAACAGTGTGCTTTATTTTCATTCTGTAGCTGCGTGTGCAAGGTAGAAGTTCACCTTTTAGCCCGGGTTATGTTGTTGAAGGTTATTGTCTGCGTAGCTGTATGCTTCTCTAGCTGCTGATACACAGAGAACATAATTCGGACTTGGTTTTTATCAAGGCGTTCTGGATTTTGTCAGGCACTGATTGAGGGAGGTGACTACAACCAGGAACAAGAGTTAGGATTCATATCAGGATCGGGTGTCTCAAAACGGGATCCATTTCAGGGTCAACTTATAACTTCAGGATTTGACTTAGGGGTGGAGATTACTTACGAACACTTATATATACAATCGCTAGCTTTTCATGACGCCCGACCCTGAACAACTCAGGATCCACCACTGAGTCATTCTGGGGCCGATCCTATTAATATGGGGTTGAGTTGGCTCCGGATTTAACTGATTTTTGAATTCAATCCCAAAATTTTAAGATAGGCTTAATCCCGTTTTAAATCGAGTCCTATCAAACATTTTTGGTTTCGGATTAACTTAATCCGGATCCTGAGCTTTCCGCCCGATTTTCAACCAAATTCGATCCCATTTTAAAACAACTTGGGTTCAACCCGATCCTATTAAAACAGGTTTGATTTCAGTCCGACTTTAGCCAAATCTTTTTTGTTGAATTAGATCGAATCCTGTTCAATGCCAATTTTTCAATCCGGATTCATTGATAGGATTGGATTGGGGTTGTGTGTTCGACCCGGATTGCATATTAAAAATGTCAACCCCATAGTGATTAGGATCGGGGTTGAATTTTCGAGCTTGTTTTGAATCCGGATTAAGTTTTCAACCCGGATCTGATCCTCTACGTGCTTGAAGAAGGCTGCTCTAAAGATAAGTTTTAAGAATGCTGTATATACTGACTTTAGTTTATTGATTTATGAGGATTCAGGAATTTAAAAACCTTCGACCTAGGTTTTAACGTGTAGGTAATAAACTTAACAGTAAACTGACTCTGCCATGAAAATAAACAGTGATAGGCAGCTCCTTGTGACTTGTCTTTTATACTTCTAGTGAGCACGAATCATGATTTGATTTTATAATTATTCTGTTTTTGAGGTAGCAGAGTAACCCTGTGGTAAAATCGGGAACTGAGCCGCTGTGGAAAGCTTGGAGGCATACGGAATTAATAATACAGGAAAAGGATGGTAACATTTGCAGTATGTGGAGATAAAAGCTAAGTGAATTATTCCAGTTATTATTGTTCCAAGTTAATGGCTTACAACTTTGCGGTTTGCGCTGTGCTTGAGGTGGGTTGAGAAGAGGAAAAGGCGCGGGGGGTGAAAAAGGTCCCCCTGTGTCGGCTGCCTCTTTTCAATTCAACTTAAGGCGTTTTGTAGAACTGATATACATAGGCTTAAAACATTTTATTGTCCAAAGCATTGGCAGATTTTCCTACTATCCTGTTTGAGTGCTCGGCCGTTCCCGCCCACTCTCACTCCTTTCTTAGCTTCTTCTTCTTTTTCTTCCTATACTCCATTTTTTGTCACCCACCTTCCGAGCGGGTATATAGCTTTCAGCCATCCTAGTCACTATTGATTTGCGGGGGGCAATCCCTATCTGTGTCTAAGATCTCGATTGCCTTGAGTGTGACTGCGGTCGCCTTAGCGTTGGGCTAAGGGGCCAATAACCGCACGTCAGAACTGCTTGGGGGTCATGTTTTCTGTCCGTGACCTTTGTCTCTCCGCTTCTTGTCTGCCATTCAGCGGACCGCGGGGAGCAGCACATAAAAGGTCTCTTTGAGTACCTATTTAGTGCTGGGCACCACGACAAAAAAAAGTTTTCAACCCGGATTGAAACCGTTGATAGGATCGGCCCCTGAAGTTATAAGCCGATCCTGAAATGAATCCTGTTTACACCTGATACGGTACGATAGACACCTGATCGCGATCCTGGTTTTCGTAACCTCCCTCATTGACGCCTATGGAGTGGTCCCCTCCGCGGTCCGTTCAGAGATGGATAAGTGACGGAGAGGTGAAGGCCAAGCTCGACTTGACCCCCAAGCTGTTCTGGTGTGTGGTTATTTCAATCGCCCCAGGGCAACCAATGTGTCCCACGCCCACCACAGGTCGCTGATCGACTAGAATGGCGGGGGTTTAATACTAGTGCTCAGGTCGGTTCCACTGGAGCCGGAACCGGAAGGATTTTTGAACCGGAGCCGGTAGAGTTTGGAACCGGACCGGTTCCAGTGTCCTTTTTGTCTCAGATGATTTGACATGTAACGAGAAATTAAGTTTGCAAATTTTTAAATTTCTCTAGCTTAAATTTTCCATCTGCAAATTCAGAAAATTTCTCTACATAGATTTTGAATGTGGTTGTCAGGGAGTCTGCCGGAATTCATACGGTATTCTCCAACCAGTAAGAGTACCCTTGTATGTTGGCGAGATACCCACTTACTTTTGAGCAATGTTGTTCACCGGTCAAGGTGGTGGTATGATAAGATATGATACGATACGTGGTACGAAATAAATTTTTACACTGTTTACAGGTACACTACACTAGTGTTTGAGGCCGGCCGGCTGCAGCCGGCCGGCGGCCGGCCGCCGGCCGACGACTTTTGCTCGCCGGCCGGCGGCCGGTGCGGCCGGCCGGCTAACGGCCGACCGGCCGGCCGGCAGGCCGCCGGCTGGGATACAAATCACCAATCAGAAATTTACAAAACAGAGCAACTAAGCTTAAAATGGACTCCAAATCTAGTTTTGCTAATTTCTTATGCTATGCTGTGCTATTTTTCTAAGATAATATCCGAAAATAAATATCTTAGCAGTTATAATAACTGCACTGCAAACTGCTCTAGGCCGGTAGCCGGCCGGCTTAAGGGCTCACCGGCCGCCGGCCGGCCGGCCGGCCGATGGGTGCGGCCGGGCCGGCCGGCGATCGTCCGGCCGGTGAAACCCCGGCCGGCCTCAAACACTACACTACACCGCCAATCGTTAAAAAATAAGATTTCAAATATATCGAGCTAAATCTGCCACTACCTTAATGCAAAAATGAAACACGAATAGTTTTTGAAATCGCAAAATAGAGGGATGCGAGCAATAAACAAAATTCTTGATTAATTGTCAAATAAAATAAATGAAAGAGGACCAGCTGATAGCCTTAGTTGCCGTGGCATGCCTGATCGTCATAACTCCGATACTTTCTGACGGCTGAATTATCCGTGACCGTTACGATTGAAACCTTTACATATTCGTCAGAATTATATATACTTTTTACGCGTAAATTAATTTGTAACAACGTTGGGACATATTTTGCTCCAATTTATATAAATAATCAAAAAATTTCGAATTCCAAGCGTTTTATAAAACTTATTTGGAAACGGAAGCAGTGCTCTGGAATCGGTGCCGGTTTCAGAAATCGGAACCACTATTTAATACTACACTCGGAAAGCCTACAGGGAAAAGAATGGGAGGATAGGCCGAGTACTTAGATAGGAAAGCTTGAAAGTTAGACAAGGAGCATATCTAGAAGGTTATATAGTTAAGTTTTGAATTGAAATTACTCTGACACTTTTTATTTCCAGAGACTAAGAGACAACCAGCAATCTAATATATTCTATAAGTGGAAAATGAAATAACGTGAACGCGTTTTCGGTTTCTAATTCTTCCATTTATAATGTTTTATCTTCAGTAGTCAGAAACTAAACTAAACTAACCTTTCAAACTTTTAAACTAATCTTTCAAACTTTCATTTGTCAGAATTTTAATTTATCTCCAGCAGCTAACCAAAGGCAAAGGCTAGTAAATTGAGTGGTCATTTTATAAACAATTTCTAATTGAAACGAATGTGCCGTGGCTTTCATACCAAAGCTTTTTTCGCGGCAACATTACCAGGTTAGACGAGCTACAAGAGCTTTTATTTAGCTCTGCTCCTCTCTACGCTGCCTTACCGCGATGAAATTCCGACAAATGAACGTTCATCTTATATTTAAAAATTTATATTGCTTCAAAATTAAATTCAGACTTTTGAAAGTAGACAGATTGCTGTTCGCTAAACTCTATTACTATTTACCAGTACTAATCAATTATACAAACGATACTAACCAACTATATAGCAACAAGAACATCTTTTACTGAGAAAAACACTATGATTATACAAAGACAGCATAAACTACTACAATTATCAAGAATTTTTGGCCAATTTATAGACTCCTCCGGAGCAAATTAGCTCCTGAATTTTGACCTTCTGATCCAGAAAAGCCTGAACCGTTTGAAGGGAATGAGAATCCGAGCAGACCATGTTGAGCATCGTATGAATTCGTTCACAGCTGAGAGATTTCAAATTCTTCAACAGGCCAGAAATATACGGCCAGTAGACCTAAATAAAAAATAATAGCCAATTTCTAAACTGAAGCAGTGCCGGGTATGAAAATAGTAACAAACAAAAGTGCTGTGGAAAGCAAAATTTCATAGACTGACTGTTTTTAATTACAAATAAGGTAAAGTCGATCCAAAAGGAAAAAACTAAAAAGAATTTGGGGAAAAGAGGAGCGGGAGACCTGTATCTGTTCCTGTGGATCTTCACTGTCCACACTGAGTCCAGAATCGTCCACCGTATCATCCTGAATTCGTGAGGCGTTCAACACTGAAAGGAAAATTAAATGGAAAATACAAGAAAAAATGTGTATGACAAATTACATGTACATGTATAGCACGGGAATAGCTATACTGAAAGTTCTGGCAAACTTTTGCTCAACAGAAATAAAGGCAACACTTTGTATTAACCTATTTCCTCGACACTTTAGCTCTCCTTTCGGCGCCTCAGGAATGAATGAGTAAATTGTCTACGTAGGTAAGTACAGCCCAAACAAATGGTTTGGCAAAACAGGAAACAACAACAACAAGGGACGATAGAAGTGCGAAACCATAAGTCGTGGGATCGAATCCCAACCATTTCATGATTGGAGGAAGACTGGAGAATTTTTCGGGAAAATCACTAAGGTCCTTATTAATGTTAAGATTTTAATTTCCGTCGGTAACCAGCCGAGTCTACGTATATATATATATAATATCTACCGGAGGAATTCAGCGGTTCTTGAGCCTGGTTTAGGGTATATTGACCGGAGCCGGGCGGGGTCTCCACCAGGACGCCCTGATTTTGCCAGAAGGCAATTCGACGACGCAGAAGGGAAGGGCTGCAGCCAAGGGCAGTCGACAGCTCTTCAATGGAATAGTTCGCTAAAACAGGAAAACAAAGCAGAATTGAAATCTGTTGAAATGGACCTCAGCAAATACATACAATGTTTTGATTATAACATTAATTTAGTGACAAATTAACAGGTACAGAAGTATGTAGATTACGCGCATAAACAGAAAAAAGCCTAGGAATCTGAATTCGATCAACTCCTAAAATTGATATTTTTTGCAATCCGTGGCATAAATCATCTGAACAGACATCTAAATATTCTGATAAAACTCTTACCCTTGTCCACAAATTTAACAATCACAGCGGCCAGCAGGGGGCTGACCTCACAATGCAGGGTGTGATCCCGAAGGGTCAGTTCTAGGCTGACCCGGCCCAGGGAAGGGCGCCAGTCCAGGGTTCGATTGGCCTTGAGAGACTCAAAGCCGGCACGATAGTCGTCCAGAGACTGTTGCACCACGGGCGGCAGCTTGAGTTCCTGCTCACGTTGAGCGGGCCAGAAATGGCTGGAAATGATCAGAGCGTCGGAAACCACATCTAGACCGGGAGAAGACTGAAAATGAAATGAGAAGGAAATGAAAAAAGAAAACTCAAGAAAAAGAAAAGCTACGTACTAAATCAAGATTTAGGGCAGATGGCCAAAAGCAGCCAACGTTCTAATGTAGTTACGTATATTATGTAGAGGGAGATTGTTGCTGATTTTTCTGCGTTTTTCTCCATCCTATGGATAACTTTTAAGTTCTTAAACTTAAACGCCCTACACTTTTAACCGGCGGAAGGTTCTTCTGGTCGACCTGGCCATGTCAGGTTTGGAGACCCGGCTAGTACAAGTTTGGACAATCCTATATTTTGCAAAATACTTAACACTAAATATATGATGTGTTGGGCCCCCATTTTTTGGGTACCCCCAACTTTTCAATTTTTTGGGCTTCCCCCCACTCACCACAAGGTTCCCAGAAAATGCCAAATTTTGCTGGAAAGTTCATAGTAAGTTATAGAAACAAGTTAGGTCACGTACCATTATTTTTCCTTTTTCGGAATTTATTTCTAGGATAAAATGGACAAAAATAGAAACCCTTTCAAAATTTTAGAAATAAATATTATATAAAATACACCCTCGTGCTAGTCCAAAAATTTTTCCTTTACATTATACGCACACAAAAACATAAAATTCCTATATTAGTAGTGCATGCGACCTCTGCCAGACTTGGTTCAAACACTTGCGGGCTGCGGCTCATCAGTGGAGGTGTAGAACTAAGTTTTTAGAACGCTTTGGAAAAATCTTGTACAAAATAAGTGAACTAGTTTCGCCGCCAGTTGCTTCAAGAAGTGTCATTGGTTTGGTGAATTACAAGTATACGTATACGTACGTAATATAAACAAGAAATCCGAGTGCACAAATACATTTGTTAGATAAACAATTATTTGCCTAAGTGAATATATACGTACAGTTTTGGCAAGATAAAAGACATGGATTAAAAGAAAGTTTCAGCATAATTTTAGGAAAATGGGTTCTAATGGGACTAATAGGACAAAAATTAGTAAAGAAAGTAAAGTGTAAAAGTAAATTGTAAAAGTAAATTTTTGTATGGTAGACCGCAAACCAACCAGCAAAATGTCTGTACTGTGTCAAAAACGCTGTCACGTCCTACCTTAGATGGGGCTTGGCGCCTCTGTCGGATATGGGCGGCGACCTTTCGGGATTCCTCAACATCTCGCAGCATGACCTCGGAGCTGTGCATGTCCGATTCACCGAAACGTGACATCAGCAGCTCCAAATGGGCCTTCTCCTTGTCAATCTGAAACCGACAGGAAAGACGACAAAAACCCTCAACAAACTCACCAAAAAACCTAAAACAGACTTGCCAACTAACTCCAATTTGATCCTAGCTTAAAATATGTGAATTATCTAATTATCGCTACAGAGACAGAGAAACAGTCTGCTGCTGAAAGTATATCTCAGTTTATCTAAAAAAATCCGGTGCCTGGGAGTTGGGTGTGTTCACTCACATCAATATCAGAATGTTTGAGGAGTCGCTCGGCCAGCAGTTCACTGTACTCCTTGACGAACATCTCCTTGCTTCCATAGATACCCACAAGGAGGGTCATCATGTCCGCATTCCGAAGGGAGCGCGACTCACCGTCTACAATCAAAGGAAAACACTAACACCACAGGTTAACGCCGGGGTCCAAGCCCCCACCTGCCAATCTGGGAAGGTACAAGCCCTACCGCCGTCCCGTCGGGAGCAAGGGGTAGCGAAACAATGACCAAGGGGTAAGCAGAACTGAAAGAAAAAATTAGTTTTTAAGCTAAAATTTCAAAAAATTTCGGCTTCGTCGGAAACTTTAGTTTTAGTAGAAGATCTTAATTTGTCCGAAAAAAGTTTTGAAATTTTGTCTAAAAATTGAAGATTTTGTTGCAAATTATGAGAAAATCACAAATTTTAATAAAAATTACCTAGCGTTAATATTCTGAAACATTTAATTTATCCTTTAGGTACAAAACTTTCCCGCCGAAAATTTCAGTTCAAGGTACAAGACCCCTCAAACTTTTCTTGGGACACGCCCCCCAGGATTCGACCCTAAGTTAATGTATGACTAACACAATTAAAAATGACAAAAATTATGCTTAATTTGAATGTAAAACTGCAGTTTGAATGCCAATGAACTAAAGCTTACGTACTTATTGAATAATAAGCTTACGTAATTTATATTGAAGAGAAGCCGAGTGGTATAGGGCGTCCGACCGACACTGATCCGAAAGTCGCTGGTTTCAGTCCCACCAGCCACAAAGCTTTCTCAACTCCCCTTGAGCGAGGGACTTAGGTTATATTGGTTCGCCGCGAGATATAGCCAACCCAGATATCCATTTTTAATTGGTCGGTTAGTACAGGAAACCTTGCAGGGCATCTGACTTGATGAATTTGAGCCTCCTCCACGGTTGCAGTCATCATTTAAGATGGCAATCTGGCTCAACGGCTGTGTATCCACCACCACACCGGATGAGCACCGGGACCCTAAACCCTGACAAGGGTAGAAAAGAGCGTTACCGCTACCTTTACGATAAGTTATATACGCCTTAAATACATTGTTTTCTCTGTCTATTTTCACTCGGGTTTCGATCACAAGGCTGTCGGTAGTCCTACTGTCCTACTCGAACCAGAGTGAGCACACGAGTGGATTTTCGCCAAATAAGCCCGAAAAACAGAAACAAGGAAAAATCTAACCTAGGACAGCATCAACCGGCTCCGGTCGCCAGTCCTTCCAGGAGACTTCCAACTCTGCATAGTCGTCCTCCATCGAAAGCAAGAGTGGGGGCTCACCACCACCGCTAGAGGTCAAAAGATCAGAGCTAGAAGCCCCACCCAAAGATGGTGCAACTCCTGGGTAATGGTCCGCAAAAAAGGAGCCACTCAACTGTGACGTAGAAGCAGTGGTGGAAGGGGCACAACTCCCCCGGTCCATTAGACAGGCTATGATACAGCGAACTGTATCCTCGCGACCTCTGAAAAAATTGAAAACTAACATTACTTCTGAGTCATATTATCATTAAAACCCTATGCGTAGCTGGGTTAATTTCAGGCAAAAATAAGTGGGGGGGGGGAGAGTGGGGTGGGATAAAATGGGCCAAAAATGCTAAAAATGCTGTCTGAATAGCCTGTTTTCCACATACACTTGTAACCGTTTAGGATGTTTACACAATCGTTAGTTAGGCGATACAGCTCTGGGCTGTAGAATTAAGTTTAATACCAATATATATATGTATTGTCTTGGTTGAATCAACGTTGAATGACTAGTTAGTCTGAATATTAGTTCGAATAGAAAGATTAGTTTGAATGGCTAGACAGCAAGACGGCTGGTAAAAATATGCTTTATTCTTCAGACTTCCCCCCAACACAATTGATCGTCCCTTTTATATACAACTTGGACCCCTGAAGGGGTAATTATGAGTGATAGAGAAAAGGGGAGTTGAGAGTAGAAAGTGGGTTAGTAGAATTTATGGGGTTGTAATTTTATGATGTTTCCAAGTTATATACAAAAGAGAGCATGCACGTAATTTGGTCACTATTACAAATATATAACTGTCATGGGTCCTCAGGGGTCATGACGAACTACTAAACCCCTCTAAGAAGGAGAGATTAATAGTTCGCCAGTCACCTGAGGGCCCCCGACAGCACGTTTTTACATAATTTGTGTCAGTGTTCTTTATGTCAATAGTTACATTACGTACTGTGGTTTTTAAAAACATACAACTGATTAAACTTTTATAATGTTAGTTATATATAACAACAATACATACATATATATGTCATGTGATACAGCGAAGAAACAAAGAAACTAACGAATAACTTGCATGGTGTTAATACATTCATTAACACTAGGTTTTTTTTTGGTCAAAAATAGCGTCGTTTGCAGAAATGAACAATAGTTTTGACGACGCCAAAATAAAAATGACGACAGAATGACCAAGCCAAAATGTGGAAGTAGCACTCAAATTTAACAAGAATGCAAAGTTTCCATTACGTTTTAACAGTGATTTTTCAAAAAATTCTCAAATTTTGGAGGCTGCCGCCCCCAAACCCCCGCTCTATGTATATTGTCTTAGTGATGTTAAATGTTAAGCTTCGACGATGTTTGAACAGTCAATCAGTATATCTATTATATATGTATATATACAAAGCCACAGGCTACGAGTCTTTATGCTACATATATACTTCAATTGCATTTTTTTGATGCAAGTTTCTCATACCAATTTCGCTGAATATTTTCTTTAAAAACTTTCTCTTCGGATTACATATCTCAGATAGAATGGAATGAGAGCTTTGTACGTACGTACCAAGGATAGGATGTTTAGGAACGTTTATTGCATAAATGTTATAACTACTAGAGATGGACCTGGAGGGCAGCCCTGTCGTCACGATTTGAAGGTAAGTAAAAGCAAACAGGAAAAACAGAAAAAAGGCATGTCAACAAAATTTCGTGAGCGCGTATATATACGTATATTTCCAACGTTTTTACCAAATTTCTGGATAGAAAAAGCTTAAAATGTCGTGCGAGTTTAGCAAAAAATCTTATTTTTCCCTTGAAATAGGGTAAACTTTTAAAAAATTTGTTTCTGCAAAATGAAAAGGATTAAAGATTTAAAGGACGATTTCATCTAAAAAGCAAAAAATTTCTTCAACTTCTGGGGGGCCCCCCACATTGTATCGCGTTGTTCTCGTCATAGTTAATGCTCAAACATAGACACCAGATATATGTATTATAGAGTACGTAAGTTAGAATATATTCGCGGGACAATGCGAAATATGGAGCAGCACACGCCAACAAGGTAAAAATGCATCCAAAATTACGAATATAGCATAAAATCATAACAAAACTGCATTTCTGCAAAACTTTATTTTTGACGTTGCACAAATAAAAATGACGCTCAGAAAATAAAAATGACGAAAATTTGATGAAATCCGATTTTGAAAAAAAAACGCTGCATTAACAATAGAAAGAAACTGGTAAATGAAAAATACTAATTCAGTTATCCGAATAACTGAATTAGTATTTTTATTTAATTTTTATTAATTATCCATGTCGACATGTACCGTTCATCCGTCCTTTCTTACAAAATCTCTCCACCGTCGGAAGAAATGACCACATTTCTTAAGACAGGCGAGGATCGATGTGGTGGGTGGATGTCGATGGCTGGCTGGTGGATTGGCCATCACGTTGTTGGCTATAGTATTTCTGGTCCCGCCGAAAATCGTAGACCAGGGAGCCCAACAGCCGTAGGCCTTTGATGACGTATGGCTTGCCGCCATCAGGATAGTCAAGGCCATATAGGATTAATTTGGCTACCTGATGAAGGATGGCCTCGTGCGTTAGGGCCTTGCGGTGACGAATATTTTGCGGGGGTGGTAAGGGATAGCCCTGAGGATCTTTTCCTGGAAGAAATTTTGCATTTTGATCTGGTGGCAGACCGATTTGAAATTCCGCCGCTGTCGGTTTTGTATATCCACTGATGGCGGTTTCCCATATCGCGATGATGGTTGGATCTCAGGGTAGTTTGGACTGGGCCAGACGGAGCAGCATGCGGTGGTTGCTCAGCCTGCAAGATGGGACGCTTCGGGAGGGATTGTGGAGGTCGAACATGAAAAGGATGTGGTAGCAATGGCTTTGGCTTCCCCGGAAGGACAGGTGCCGGATGTGGCAGACCGTGATAGGATTGAGTTTGGAAGGACGGGGATGAAATTTTCTGCTGACTTTCCTGTGACTTTGATTGATAGGGGTGGTAACGTCGGTTACCCCAGCTAGCCTGATAGCCAGTTTCCAATGGTGGGTGACGTTCAGGTGATATTGACCTGTGACGCCGTCCAGAGCCAGTGGTCGACTTGTGGTTGGAATGCCAATTTGATGGACATCTACTGAAAGCAGTCGACGGGCCTTTTTCAGAATTCGTACTGTTGGCTGTATAGATTGATGGTCAGATTGATGGCTTGGAATGACTACCACCGATTTCATTGTGGCTGCAGGGGGAGGGCTAACATTGATTCCCAGTGGATCCTGAGGGTTGGCAAGGCTTGGTGGCGTAATTGGCGATCCAGGAGCTACTTCCTCCGGGACGGGAGAAAAGGAGACTTCTCGTTCGGGTCCTTCAGGCGAGATAGGGGCGTTCGGATCCACGTCATCAAGGAATTCGATTTTCAAGGCGTTGATAGCGTATTCGGTTTCCTGAAAAAGTATCATGTCATATGTATGTATATATTAGAATAAGGCATAACGTAGAAGTACATGGGAAAATATAAACTAGAGTAGGAATAAGTAGTAGGATAAATATAGTTATAGATATAAGTGTATATATATGTAATATATATATAATAGATGATAGTTATACTCCGTGCTTGTACTACGTAATTCGTATGTATCGTATGTGAATCCGTAGCCTTAAATTTCATCATATGGGATCGAATCAACATAAGCCATGGTAAGGCGGGTGAAGCTATGATCGTTTAGTGCTGGCAAGAAGAGTTGATTGAGGTGATTCTGCAGTGATTGATTTGCAAATGATAATTTACCATTAATGAGACATTTGCACTGTGAAATTAAATTTTCTGAGAGAGAACAATCTGCGAATCTTGCGCCGAGAGCGGTGTGCGCTGCCAGATGGGCAGAGCGTGCCGCTACACTAACGTATCCCAATCCCCAAAGCTGTCTGACCTCCCAGAGTTGGGGCATTTCATGAAACTGCACTTTCCACCCTGTTAAGTTTTCAAATGCTTCACTAAATTCTTCCAGTTTCCGGATTTCAAAAAGTTTCACTGTGTGTGGCGTTAAATTGGAACGACAGGGTGCTTGAAACATTAACTGATAGTAGTGGGGGGAACGATACACTAGATTTTCAGGGCAGAACTGTTTAGCGTAACGGTCGGTTCGATTTTCCAACTTACGCAAAGAAATAAGAGAATTGGAAGTAAGTTCGCGAACAACGCCGAAGGTAGAAAGAGGGAGGCTAGGGATGAGGTTATGTTCACGAGTGAAGTCAGGGATGTAAATATCGGAATGATTTTCGAAATTTAGTTTCCATTTGCTGTCCATAGCTGCGACATAGTTATTCATGTAGTCAAATAGTTCGGTAGTTGAGTATGATTTTAGGTGAGTCTGAATTCTATCGGAGGAGAATAGACCTACCGGATCATTAGCAGCCATGATGAATTGTAACTGGAATGAAAGTACGTATGCACAGGATGAGCTTGAATTATTGTATAGACAGACAGTGTATACCCAAATGGAAATGGGTATGAATTGAGGAGCAGTAGTTTAGAATACGTTTAAAGAATTATAGGGACTGCTGATGATTTCTGATAGTTCGGGGTATTTATAATGTTAGACGGTCGTCGTACGAAATGTCACGAAGTCTGTTAGTCGGTGACGGTGATTTTATTGGGACATTCTCTGTAATAGCGAGTTGTAATAATGTTCTATGCTTGGGACAGTTTTAATTGCTCTAGGGTTTGATTTAACTGATTAGTGTAGTAATTTGGAATTTTGGAGTGACAGAATCTCATTTTTGATGTGTTTAATAAATGTGTCTTGACTCGTCGTGGGTGGCGTGACATCTAAGAATACGTATATACGTACTAACGTCAACCATACGATCAAGACAATTACGTCTAACACTTATCGTATAATGCGCATAGGCATGGTAAATAATATATATACATGTAGATTGAGGGTTAATATTGAATAAGAATTTGTTTTTAAGTACGTGGTTAGATATATATACATACGTGTGCTCATATAAATGTGTAAATATAGAGACCGAGATAAGGAGGATATGCCGTATTCATGAAGAGGAGAGATGTTCTGAATATGAAAATATGTACAGAAGGATAAATGTATATATAATGCATGTTGGATATTATGTGATATGATGTGGGTAGGTGGAGTTCATATAAATGTTGAGTTTCTAGAGTTTCTAGTATATAAATGTGGAAGCGTCGGGAGGGTTAATGCGAATTCATTTTTTTTTGTTTTTTGGGCTTGTGTTTGAAATTATGACGAGTTCAGCTTTTGTCTACTACGTCCTGAACCCGGAATTGAGGGCCTTGACGAAGAAGAGGGGATCTTGATAGTCCTCCGCTGCGTGACAGTTGAACAATGAAACGGTAGCTCGGGAGGCGCCGGTTTTACCGGGTTCGTCACACTGATCTACGAACAGTCCACTTGCTCAGTCTGCCAGTTGACCTGGAAGCGGAATTTTTCTTAACGGAGTAGTTCTGAATCTAGAATAAAGGGCTTCGTCAAGGAAGAGGGTTGTCCACCGTTTGGTGTAATGCTCCGGCACTTTGTGGCTGACCCGGGACAATGGACGAGTAGGCTTTGTTGTTCTCTATGTGGAAAATTGGTTTATTTACAGTGCATAAAAACTGAATTCGCAGTGGAATAGTATTATAGGTATATATATACATACATGTATATTATATATATATATATATACGTACGTACGTAGGGATAACGTGATTACATATAGTTTACGCGTTTCCGCGGTCGAAGGTTATAGTGCGTATGAGGGGCTTCCGAACCCGGGATTTCAAGATGGGCTAGTTCTGGGTTAGGAGTGTTCTTGTTGTTGGATCCGGGTGCTTCTTCTTGCTGGGTTTCCTCTGACGGTTGTTCCGCTATTGGCGAACCGGTTTGGTGTTCATGGGAGTCGAGGTTTGGTGCTGCGTTGGTTTGGTTGGATGGTAGGTTTAAGAGGAACGTAGTAGCTGGTAGTTACTGGCTTTAATCGATTAATGTGCACTTTTTGCATGGGTTTTGTTGGGTGACAACATTCCTGAATGTCAGCGGTAGACAAGGTTAGGTTAATGATGCGAAAAGGACCGTGCCATAGTCTATTAAGTTTTGGGGTTTTCCCTTTTGTTAGGGCGGGGACGTAGAGCATAACTAGCTGGTTTTCTGAGAATTCGGTGTCAGTTACGTTACGATCATAGTAAAGCTTTTGTTTCACTTGGGCTAGTTGTATGTGTTCTTTAGCTAAGATTCATGCTTCTTGTAAGTTTTGGACGAGATTTGATCGGTAGTCTTCAATTTCACAATATATGCTCCTTGTTATCTGTAAAACTGTGTCAAGAGGCAGTCTAGCCTCACGACCAAAATTCAGGAAGAAGGGGGTGTCCAAGGTGGATGAATGTACCGATGTCCGGTAGGCAAAAAGGCAAAAATTGATGAAACTTGACCAGTCTTTCTGTGTGTGGGAGACATACTTGCTAATCATTTGCATAAGTGTCCCGTTGAAGCGCTCGCATTGTCCGTCTGTCTGTGGGTGGTAAGCTGCAGTGTTAATCTTGGTGACTCCTAGGAGATTACATGTTTCCGTCATGAGAGCGCTGAGGAAGTTAGTTCCACGGTCGGAAAGAAGTGTTTTCGGACAGGAATAGAGATTTCTTCTACGAATATTTTAGCTATTGTTTCTGACTTAGTGTCGACTAGAGGGAAAGCTTCAACCCATTTGGTGAGGTATTCTGTGAATACTATAATGTATTTGTATCCCTCTTCCGTTTGGGGTAATGGACCAAGGATATCGACTGCCACGCGGTCCCACGGACCTTCGACGGGGATAGAAACTAAGGGTGCTCTAATTGTTTTTGGAGGATTTCTTTTGCGAATGCAGGCTTCACATGTTTTGCACCAATCCTTGATATCTTTCCGTATTGTAGTCCACCAGTATCGACTTAAGATTTTCAGATAGGTTTTTTCGAAGCCGAGATGTCCTGCTGTAATATCCTCATGGCAAGCCTTGAAAACCTCATGTGTGAGTATGGCTGGGATGACAAGTTGCGTGTACAACTTTCCTGGTTTACTTGCTTGTGGATACTCGTGATATAAGAGTCCGTCGTCAAGAAAGTAACGGACAGCTTTAGTTACTATGTTGGTTGCTTCTGCTAGGTCTTCCGGAAGGGAGCCAGTTTCGAGGTAATTAATGAGATTGTTAGTGTCTGGTTGTTCGCGTTGTTGTTTTTGTAGTGATGTGCAATCGTTGAGAGTTATAGCTAGTACCATATCCGCTGGATCTGTGTCTAGGGTGAGTTGATTAAAAGGAAGCCTAGACATGGCATCAGCATTACCGTGCTTCTTCCCTGGTTTATATTGGATTTCAAGCTTATATTCCTGTAATTGAAGTATCCATCGCATGAGACGTCCGCTTGGTGATTTGACCGTCATAAGCCAGCGTAAAGGACTGTGGTCTGTGATTATAATGACCTTTTGGCCATAAATTAGGTGCCTGAAATATTTAACGCCGAACACAATTGCCAGAGTCTCAAGTTCTATGACAGGATAATTTTTCTCTGCCTTTGTGAGAGTTCGACTGGCATATGCTACTGGATGTTCTTTGTTCATGGCATCTAACTGGGATAGTACTGCACCTAATCCATATCCGCTAGCATCGGTTTGCAGAATGTAGGGTCTATTTATATCGGGAAAGGCTAGAATAGGTGAGGTAATTAGGTGTTGTTTGAGTGTTGTGAAGCTGTTTTCACAGTCTTTCGTCCAGTGGTAAGAATTCTCTTTCTTGAGTAGAGTGTAAAGTGGAAATGCAACTTGAGCAAAATTTCTAATGAATCTTCTGTAATACGAGGCAAGGCCAAGGAAGCTGCGTAGCTCCGTAAGGTTGGTCGGCGTAGGATAGTCACGAACCTTAGCAATCTTGTCGTTTTCTGGTTGTAAGCCGTCTTTAGAAATAGTATGTCCAAG
Organism: Trissonchulus latispiculum; assembly: GCA_030248195.1. Classification (NCBI taxonomy): domain Eukaryota; kingdom Metazoa; phylum Nematoda; class Enoplea; order Enoplida; family Ironidae; genus Trissonchulus; species Trissonchulus latispiculum. The sequence goes on from JASAND010014920.1 coordinate 24,375, forward strand.
ATAGCTGACACTACGGCAAGCAAAGTGACATTTTTTGCTTTTAGTTTTAGTTGATGAGCACGTAGTCGTTGTAAGACTTTTGCGATGTCAGTGAGGTGTTGTTCAAATGTCGAAGAAAAAATTAATGATATCATCAAGATAGCATAAACAGAATTTACTTTGCAATCCAGATAAGACGATGTTCATGAGTCTTTGAAAGGTTGCAGGGGCGTTAGTTAAACCAAAAGGCATAACATTATAGTGAAACAGACCTTCCTCACAAATAAATGCAGTTTTTTCTTTATCTTGTTCACTCGTTTGTACGTTGTAGTAGCCGGACTGTAGATCAAGTGTGCTGAAGAAATGGGCTTTGCCCAACGAATCTAGGAGATCGTCAATTCGTGGTAAGGGGAAAACATCACGTTTTGTTACTGCGTTGATCTTCCTAAAGTCGACGCAGATTCGGACTGACCCGTCCTTTTTTGAAACTAGAACTATGTGTGACGCCCAAGGTGATGAGCTTGGCTCAATTATCTTATGTTTGACCCAGTCGTGGATTTTCTGAGCCACGGTGTCGCGTAGTGAAACAGGAGTGCGGTAAGGACGTTGATAAATGGGTTTGTGATCTCCTGTATCAATGGAATGTTTCATGGCGGTCGCACAGCCGACGTCATTATCATCCTTTGCAAAGACGTCAATGAATTGTTCTAGGAGTTGCAGTAACTTGTTTCGTTGTGACGGTGTAAGCTCTATAGAACTGAGATCAATTTCTGGCAGAGGATTTGGGAGTGATTCAGTTTGACGATCGGTTAGGTTCGGGCTCTTGTGGATGGTGCAAACAGTTCCAATTTTTGTTTTGGCGTATACGTGTATAGGAGCGTTGCTCGTGTTCATGACTCGTAAGGGTATTTTTGGCCCTTGTACCACTAGAGCTCTGGCAACGTAGAGGCCGGTAGTTGACTCAAAACGTGAGTTGGGTTCAAAAATGCCACCATATATTTCCTTTGATGCTGCAGGTAAAAGTAACTTGTGTTCTGGCTGGTATGGTTATGGGGTTATCTATTATGGCCGTTGCGGAGTCATCGAGATCCTTTTTATCTTCAGGCTTTTGACCTTTTTGGATTGTGATAGTTTGGTTTTGTAAATCAATAATGATTGGTCCGAGTTTCTTTAGTACATCCGTACCTAAGATGCAGCCATGAGGTGACTTAGAAACAATGTATGTAAGATGGTCAACTACCGTGCTTCCAATTTTGAGGGATAGTGTGGTTTGACCTGTGATCTTTAGTTCATGTCCCGTCATGCTGGTAGCAGAGATCGCGGTAGCTAGTTTGGCTAGGTTAGGATTGTCTTTGATAATTCTTGCGTAAGTTATTTCATCGACTAGTGTTATTGTTGAGCCAGTATCAATCAAGGCCTTGGTTGGTGTATTGTTAACGGCTATAGGTATAGAAGTTGTAGCTGGCCCCACGCAGTTGGTCATTTCTGTTTGAGTAGTTGTTTTGAGTGTTTCAGGCCAATATTGGGAAGTAGCTTGAATGTCTGTAGAAGGTTGTATAGGGACAAATGAGTTTAATGAGGGCGAAACTTGAGTTTGTCGATCTGACTTCAAATCCATGTGGGGGTATAGTGATTCTCTTTGTTGAATTCCTGGTATAGTTTGTGAGACTTGTTCTTGAGTGTTTTCCGGGGAGAAGGCCGGAATATTTAAAATTGTTGGAACTCGATAGGGTGTGGACAGTCTTCGTACACGTTCGATGATACTAGGAGCGGTGGGCGGTGGGCATGGTGGCGGTAAAGTTATCATTTCTTCTGCGTCTGGATCTCTGTTGTCTGTAGAGCTACCGTTAGGGCTACAGCGTTTCTGTCGTTGACGGAGTCGTAGCATTAAGGCTCGTGAGGTGGACCGTCTTCGTTTGCGGGCCCATCTTTGGAAACGTGGCCAAAGTCTTGGGAGGTTGAATGCCATTCCGTCCCTTATTTGCATAGGACAGCAGTGAATTAGGAGGAAACTGATGGTCACATAGGCGCATACTAGAAATACCCATAATTGCCATGGGCTAATAGCAAATCCATGCAGAAACCCAAAGAAGCCTTTATTTATGATGCCATTGACCACTCCTTTGGCTACCTGTTTTGGCGTCCTTTGAGTGGTACGGTCGCTGAGTTCTTGTAAAATCTTCTGCTGATACTGTAACCCTCCTATAATCTCGTTTAAACTGATCTCTGAGGTGATCTCCGAAAAATTATACATAACTATCTGACTGAATATCGTAGGCTGGAAACTCCAAGGTTCGGTAGTATTCCAAGAGAATGCTCGTAGTTCTGGAATGTGAAGTAACGGGGTAAGATCTCCGGTTTCACTCTGGTAAGTATACATTTTGCCGTGTAGTTGTACTGGAATTTCCCTGTTAAGGCTACAATCCACTGGATAAGGGTTTTTGTGGACAATGTTTGTAACAGGATCAAGGTATGCCGAATATTCTTGGGAATTTAGTAGAAATTTAATCGGAATTTCCATGCTGCATGTTTCATTCATGGCTTCGAAGTGGTAAAAACCAGTTTCGAGTTCTTGGCAGGGCCATGTCGATATTATATTACCCCCGGCTCGTGCAATCACGTCGTTGCGGCCCAAAATTGCCCGGATTGCTAGTGTCGGATTAGCCATCATGTCTGCTTTTAGGACTTCTATAATGGTTGCCATAGAACGACAAGCTGCGTTCATAGCTTGTTTAAAAGCGAAGTTAAGATTTCGTTGGACTTTGAATTCTTGTGCTTGTAATGATGAGGCCATCAAGTCGGTTGTTACTATGCCATTGTTTATTGATCATTGCTTCAGTTGGGGACCTGCAGTTTCACTTTTGCGTAGACTGGCCACTAATTGTTCGGCAGTAGTTATGTTTCTGGTTGAGCATCTGTTTTTGTATATAGGTGGGTGCATGCGTACAGGTATACCTTGATCAGTTAACTGAATCATACGGTTCTGACAATCCTTAGCATATTTTCCACCTTGAAACGTCAGTGCGAGCTGGTCATTATCAGCTAGCCAGTTGGATCCCCACATTTCTCCAGGTAAAGTTTGCCACTCCAGAAATTCACATCTTTCGTCCTGATTTGGCTCCCATAGTAGATAGCTACCATCTCGGAGTTGGCATCCGCCAGATCTGTAATCGCAGTGTTCAACCCACCCAGCTGTAGATTCCATATTGTCACTGCTGTGACGTTTGTAGACATAGGCCTCATGCATGAAGCAATTAGTGGCTGTGTATGTGTGCCAGTGGCAGCAGTACATGCCACCTCCTGACCACTTATAGCGACCAAAGCGTCGGTTTGCCATATCGCCACGTAGTGTTAGCGGCCCGGCATCAC
>JASAND010014923.1:0-23025 GCA_030248195.1 Trissonchulus latispiculum
ATTGGCTGTAGTTTAACTTTATTTCTATTACATAGTTTAATTTTTTCTTTCTTTGGTTCATACTCGTATATATGCTCCTACCTGTTTTAATTTTCAATAAATCATTAATTCATTAATACTGTCGTGCACTATTATTTCTATGCTAACAAGGTTCTGTTTTTGCCATTTTAAGGTAAAAACGTAGCTTTTCTAGTGTGTTATACAGTGACGATGGCAACTTTTGTTGTTAAACAGCGATTTTTGAATATATAACGCGTGAACACATGATAACTGTAATTTTAACAATGCGTACAATAACGCACAACCTAAAAATTAACAAAATTTGGATGGCCTAAATTTTTTGGCTGATGGCCTAAAAAATTTGAATAGCTGAGGCCACTTAGCCTAAAGTTCGGCGACCAAAAAACCCTGTGTTCCCCCTTGACTATGGTATATATTAGCAAGCTTAACAAAAATCGCACAAATTTTGACAGTACGCTGGTAGTGGGTTTTTCCACCATAGTCGAGTGGGTTTCTATACATAACGTATACAGAGTTAATTTTTAGCAATTATACGTCCTATTGACATAAAAGTCCTGTCTAAACGTAAAATCTCCAAAGTTCATTCATGATTATATACAATATATATAATTGTCAGCCAGCACCAACCTTGGACGCACAACAACTGTGATCGGTTCGTTATCTCTTCTATTAGGATTTGGCATAACAAGCGACAATAAGGTGCGTATGAATAATGATACCTATAATCAACAAGTGGCAAGTTTAAAATTAATACATTAAGTAGCATAGGGGTCGCGGCAGCGACCCCTATAATATGTGTCAAAAGTCCCTGGAGACACCGTAAAATAAGCTGCGCAGAGGCTGCGCAAAATCCTGCGCAGATCCTGCGCAGATTTCATGCGCAAATTGTAGAGCACATCGAGTTTAGTATGTGTGCGAAGTTTCAGCCCCGTATCACTTTCCGTCAAAAAGTTGCGCCCCGGACCGGTTATGGCGGCGATGTTTTTTTTCCGGTTTCTCCTATTTAATGGTCGTATTGTCCTGACTTTCCGCCTCTTTCACGTAATCTGCAGCGGAGGCCGGACCTAAAGTGGTATAGGGTCTAGTAGTACCCCATACGCCATTTAAGAATCGCTACTTTTTTTGCGCCGCAGGTGCGCCACAGCGCCGCCGCAAAGTCGGCTCTGAGCGAAAAATGACCATTTTTGTGGTCGCTGCGCAGCTCGAACGTTAAGAGCTGGAGCCGATTTCTTTTTATATTCAGAAACTACATATATTGAACTAACTAAATAGCTAAGTCTCGTTTCTCCATCACTTCCCATGCGACCACAGTGGCCGGTCAAAAATGGTGAAAATTCGAAAAATGAAAAATTGAAAATTCTCGCTGTGTATTCAACTTAGAAAGCTCAATTCTTTCATACAAAGGTTTTCTGGCACGGCGAATTGATTCCCGTAAGCAGTTTTGCCGTAGGACCCATATTGCTGGGCTGGTTCCACTTTGCTGTCGGGAGGGTCAAGTCGGTACCGACTTCCAAGAACACCATATAGGACTGTGCATAGCCTCTCAAAACTTTGTTCATAGGGGTTTTCTGGTGCGCCCAGCTCATTTCCGGTGTCTGTTTTGCCGTCCGACCCACCCATTTTGCTGGGCTGGTTCCACTTTGCTGTCGGGAGGGTCAAGTCGGTACCGACTTACAAGAACACCATATAGGACTGTGCATGGCCTCTCAAAACTTTGTCCATAGAGGTTTTCTGGTGCGCCCAGCTCATTCCCGGAGTCCGTTTTGCCGTCCGACCCACCCATTTTGCTGGACTGGCTCCACTTTGCCGTTTGAAGGGTAAATCGGGTAGGGGGTCAAGTGGTCAAAAATAAAATTTTCAAAAGTAGTCAAATTTGGTACCAAATGAAAGCCCTAAGTGAGCTGAACAACGTTTGTCATAGAATTGCATGCTCAAAGTGGCTGTAGAGTGCTGTGGTAGGGTGGGGGTAAGGACTTAGGTGATTTTGGGTCAAAAATAAAATTTTTCAAAAGTGGTCAAATTTGGTACCAAATGAAAGCCCGCATCGAACTGAGCAACTTTTGTCATAGAAGTGCGTACCTAAAGTGGCAGTAGAGGGCTGTGGTGGGGTGGGGTGGGGGCTTAGGCGATTTTGGGTCAAAAATTAAAATTTTCAAAAGTGGTCAAATTTGGTACCAAATGAAAGCCCGCATCGAACTGAGGCTGTGGTGGGGTGGGGTGGGGGCTTAGGCGATTTTGGGTCAAAAATTAAAATTTTCAAAAGTGGTCAAATTTCGAGTCAAATGAAGGCCCGCATCGAACTGAACAACTTTCGCCATAGAACCACCCACCCAAACTTGCTGTGTCGGATTTATATACTTGTTTTGTCAACCGGAATTTAAACGACAGACATAGGCCCAACACACATATTATCCCCTTTTGTGCGGAGCATTTTTGTTACTTGTATATACAATAGCGCGGCGGGAATAAAACTCAAATTTTCGAATTTTGGCTGTAACTTTTATTAAGCGACAAATCGAAAATCTAACGACAACTACCATGAGGCCTTACGAATAGCTTCAAAATGAGCCAGAAAACGTCTCTCTAGCACTTGCGGTTGGTGAGAAATTTTCGACCAAACCGATGGGGAAAAACACAATGAGGGAAAAAACCCATGGGCGGGAAAAAAACCAGTCGAAATTTTTGCTGGAAGCATGCCAGAACAGTAAGTTTTGACTATACCATTCGAAAGAGCGGGTCATTCTTAGTACATCTGAATGAAAAAATATTAATATTTTTGCAAAAATTCATGATAAATTGACTTTTGAAAATTTCGTATGTAACACGTATATATATAAACATAGGCAAATTTTGGAAATTTTTGAAAGCCGAAAGTTGGAGGAGGGTATTTCGAAAATTTTGGGGGGGGGGGGCATAGTTTCATCAGGGGAGGTGGGGGGTACTCCCCCCCCCAAATTTTCGACACCCTTTGCCCCCCCCCAAGATTTTCGACATCCCCTCCCCCAACTTTCGGCTACCCCCACCCAACCCCCCGGACCTTTTTGGAGCCAAAAAGTTAGCTAAATTTTGCCCAAAAATGGTCATTTTTTTGAAAAATTTTTCTCAAATTTTGACTTAAAATTGCTTTAAAACCGAGTATACACGCCTAAAACTGTCAAAACAACTTACTTACTTGTACTTGATCACCGTCATCTTCGCCACGAAGACATAGGTGGCCTTTGGTTAGCTGTTGCCTCTGACGTGATTTCCTTCCACTGAGCTCGATCTGCTGCCAATGTTTTAATGGTGTCATTCCAGTTGAAACGGCCATGGGTATACAGACTCATTGGCCCCTTGAGATCTTCATGGACATTCTTTTCCCAAGTTTGCCGTTGGCGTCCTGGCCTGGCACGCCAGGTACGAGGGACGGTCGAGAAGAAACACCGGTAAGGGAGGCGTCTCTGGTCCATTCGGGCAACATGTCCAAGCCATCGCAGCCGACATTTCCTCAGTCGTGCTTCCAATGGAGGTCTGTTCCCAGCACGAGATCTGAGTTCAATGTTAGTGACATGGTCAGCAAGCCTTAGTCCAAGAATACGACGCAGACATCCATTTTCAAAAACCTCCAGTTTACTGATATCGGAGCTGCGCAAAGGTGTCGTTTCTAGCCCATAAAGCAGCACGGACATGACCATGCTATCGAAAACGCGTAGCTTGGTGCGCACGGATATTTCCCGTTGGCGCCACAGGCAGTTATACAGGGTGTTGAAAACAGCCAGAGCTCTGCCAACTCTACAGTCTATTTCTGCCGTGGGTTCACCATTTGGAGAGATCTGGCAGCCGAGGTACTGGAAGGCATCCACTTTTTCAATAATGTCATGGCCAACTGAGAGTCCTTGTTGATGCGCTGCGGAAGTAATGTACTTGCATTTGCCCGCGTTCAGCTTAAGACCAATCGGATCGCTATGCTCTATCACTCGGTCTATAAGCTGCTGCATCGCAGGTTCGTTGGACGCCAAAATTGCTATGTCATCAGCATATTCTAAGTCGGCCAATACGTCATTTTCACTGATCACAACGCCGTCTTCTGGCTGCACAGTTTTGGACATGGCTCTGTCGACGGCGCGTAAAAATAATAGAGGAGACAGTACGTCTCCTTGTCTAACACCAGACGTGACAGCAAATGGGTCGCTTACGTCGCCATATACGCGAACCCTTGTAGTAGAGTTGTTGTACATGTTTCTGATCAGGTTGATGTACAGAGATGGAATTCCGCAGGCTGCCAAGAGTTTCCACAGGGAAGCTCGATCGATGCTGTCAAAGGCAGCAGAAAAGTCCAGGAATGCAGTAATTGTTGGTTGGCTATACCGATGCCGACGTTCAAGCACCTGGCGCAACGCGAAGATTTGGTCAACGGTGCCGCGACCTTTGCGGAAGCCAGCCCGGTTCTCTCTAGTTTCAGAGTCCAATTTGTTGCTGAGCCTCTCCAGAATCACAATTGACAGAATCTTTCCCGCAACTGGAAGGAGTGATATTCCACGGTAGCTTTTGCAGAGACGCCTGTTCCCTTTTTTAAAGACGGGGACAAGGATCGCCTCTTGCCATCTTTTGGGTGTTTGTTGACTGTGCCAAATGGACTGAAATATTTCCGCCAGTTTAGGAACAATAACGGGGGCAGCAACCTTGTAAATCTCCGCGGGCAAGCCATCAGGGCCTGCTGTTTTGCCTCGTTTCAGTGCTCTGATATCTTTAAGGATTTCTTCATGTGACGGCGGATGGGTGGGGATGTCATCTGACTCCGCCACAGTGTCAGCTAACATGTCAAGTTCGACATCTGCCATCGCAGGAGTAGGGCGGTTTAGTATATAGCTGAGAGTAGTAGCTCGCCCACTGTTTTACTCTTTCAGGTTTGGATCGAATTGGCTGACCAGCGTCGTCAAAACAAGCCTTGTTTTCACGGAAAAAGCGTTATACAGAAAATTTTGCATTTTTTGGCCATTTTTTGGATTTTTTGAGGTCCCAATTTGGGGGGGGGGGTTCGGGGGGGGGGTACCCCCCATTACATTTCGCGGGTCCACCAACAAATTTCCAGAGCTTACCCCTCCCCAACCAAAATTTCCGGTGAAACTATGGGGGGAGGGGGGCGGGGCAAATGAGGTCGAAAATTTTGGGGGGAGTAAACCCATACCCCTCCTGATCATAGTTTCACCAGGGGGGGTCCTCCGCCCCCCACATTTTCGACCAACATTTTACCCCCCCCCCAGATTTCTGGACTATCCCCCCCTACTTTTGGTTACCCCCCCCCGAACCCCGGGGAGGGATACTCCAAAAATCTGGGGGGGGGAGTAAAGTTGGACGAAACTTTTGGGGGATAGTAGCCCCCCCCCCCTGGGGAAACTACTATGTTCCTAATGATAAAAAACATCTAGCCATTAAGTAATTTTAACATTAGACAAAGGTTTTAAACTCAAAAACTTGATTGCCAAATGCCAACATGTTTCCAAGTCCAAAATAAGGTCAATATTGAGTCATAAGATCCATAATATAGCCATGGGGGGAAAACCCACATTTTCGGATTTTGGCTGGAACTTTTTTATTATAAGGGTTATCTGAGAACTTTATATACCATCGTACTTGGCGTACTTAGAACTTTCTTTTAAGCCTATTTGCACTTCTCTAAGTTGTACCGTTAGAGCGGTATAATGCAAAAAGTAGCGGGGGAAAAACCCAAAGGGGGGAAAAACCCAAATGGGGGGAAAATAGCCCACCCCTCACAGGTCTTAAAAATTGTTCTATCGCAATTCTGAAACTTCCAGTGTAAAATTCAACCCTTTTTTAGTCAGTATGAACCAAAAAACCCGATCTAAGTAGCTTTTTTTGAGATCTCATGTGCCGTTGAAAATGCTGCATCAACTGGCCAGGTTTCATAAAGTTTAACACATAAACATAGGGCAATTTTTGAAAAATGCTAAAAATGATGTAATTTGATAAAACTTATTATTCTATAGTGTAGAGAATGGTTTTTTACGTAGAATTGGCTGTTAAAATCCACAATTGTACCTGTATTGGGTCCTCCAGCTGCGAAATGGCACTTTTAAGGTTTTTAGCCCCTAGCTAGCCAGGTAAGCAAAATTGTCCGAATCTGACCGCATAGGATGACGCAGCGTGCTCGATAGTACCGTGCTATAGTCTCTAATTGTTTCCGTGTTGAGTTGTTAAAAAATTTTTTAAAAAATTTGGGTGGGTTTTTTCCCCCCAAAGTGGGTTTTTTCCCCGCCACATTTGGCAATGTGCTAGACTAACGGTACAGCGGATCGGTCTAATTTTGGCTGTGTGTAAAGAGGAAGAGTTGCCATCATTGCACATATATATTTGCAAAACTTTTCTAGCCCAACCCAGTCAAAAGTTACATCGGTCCAAACTTTTGGTAAATTTTTGGATGGTTGAACCAAAAAGTAGTTGTCATTTTCAAAATGTCATAAAATAAGCAGGAGTGAACCAAATGACTTGATCTTTGCATACATAGGTTAGAAAGAGTCGCGCTTCCTGCTGCTATGTTTTGGAGCTCATATCTCCAACCCATGACCCAGGAGGCGGGCGGGTTTTTTTCCCCCAAAAAAGGGGGTGGATTTTTTTCACCCCATGGCTATACAGTTAAAAACGTGTATTTCTCATAATAATAAACAGTTTAAGCCAAAAATTTGGACATTTTTGAAAATTTTTTCAAAATTTACCCTAAAAATACCCAATTTTTGGCCATTTTTCGCGCCTTCGGTGCGACTACCCCCCCTCCCCCCCAGTTGGGGGGGGGGGACGTCCCCCCCCCCAAAACGTTTTGGGGGAGGGTTGAAAAAAGGCTTGGGGGCTATCCCCCAGCCCCAAACCCCCCCCCCCCCACTTTAGACCTATGCCTCTGTCACCTCGTCCTCACCTGTATGAATAAAATCCACTTCCACCGTAAGCAAAATAATAGCTATGCAACCATTTATTAAGTGTCTTCTGCTTCGATGTTAAGGTATTTCTTTCCATTATCATTGAGGCTTTCTAACAGAGACCTAAGATACCTTCTAATGTTGAAAGAGTAAATTTAGTAAGTTTTTTGCTGACTACGTCAGAAAGACTACGTTTTAAATTTCAGCTTTCTCTCTAGAATATGTGTAATGAAGTGAGCAAGATCCAAGACACGATCTGCTCTAAACCTTTAAACTTTCGATTAGTCTTCCAATTACACGGAAGGTAAGCACGTCTGCTCGCAATGAAACAGACTTAAGGTGCTGGTATCGCTTTGTGTAAATTCGACCCTACAAGCTTCAATTCTTCATGAATGTGGATGAAACTTTCCAAATACATTATTTTCGTGCTCTTTAACATTCTGGGACCAGTCCCGGATTTTTAGGTGTAAAGATAAGAAGGTTTTGGTTTTTGCCCTTATTCTCTCAGTACATGGCCGCTACACCGGATTGGTTGTGATGGCTGAAAAGAGGACACCAAAATGAACATTTTTGCTTTTACAACTTTTGAGCTACCTCTAGTGGTTAAGGCAGTATAAGCCAAAAACCATTTTTGGGGTCAAAAAATGGCCATTTTTGAAGAAATCAGTTTTTTCAAAATTACTGCCATATCTTACAGACAATTTCGGCTTATTTATACTTAATCGATACACCGTCCAATTGCGCATTTTATGAATACCTATTTGCTGAAATTCGTTGCTTTAAGCTAGAGAATTCGCCGAAAAACCATTTTGGCAAAATTGCTATTATTTTGTTTTGAACATTGATTTCTCAAAAACTACCCAATGGATTCGCGTGATTTTTGGCTGAATGAAAATTCGCCCTATTGCTGAGGGACATTTTTCTTGGTTTGAGCTAAAACAACTCCAGTTGTGAGAAAACTGAATAGAAAGTTGCGAAATTTCGTGCCATCGCACATTAGCCGGATTTTCTGGAGTATTGAGGCTTGTTGAGCCAAATCCAAAAAAATGTCCCTCGGCCCACATGTCCTTCATATCATGGCACAAGAAGAAATTTTGGCCGATTGTACAGTTTTGAGAAATCGATGTTCAAAAATTTTTGCTCTATATTCAGCCTGTCAGATGTCAGCATGTCGGAAAATTTTTGCTATTTTCTTGCCAATTTTGCTAGTTTCGTAAGCTCATGTTAATATACAGATTGTAAACTTTAAAATGATATGTAAAGCTCGTTCCAACTCCCTAAATTGCGAAAGTTATAGCGTTTCGAAAAATCACCACAAAAGCACTGCACAAAAGGATACCAGTACCTTAAGCACCAGATCTCTGAAAGGTGGTGTTCCAGAATCAGAGATTCTCTGCAGCCAACCTTGGTAGGGGTCTTCGTCGGTGAGTTCGTTTGAGGCTCCTGATTTGATTTCCAATTGAGCAGCAAGCGGGGTCAGCACTTGCTTTTCGTAAATGGCACTGGATTTGGATGAGTTCCTCACTGGACCTTCGTGATAGAGATTGCCACGAAAACTTACTTGGGGATGAGTCCGTCCTGGATTCCTGTGATTAGAGGCTGAACGGTAAACGCACCGTGTGTGAAGGCAAACGCGCCTGTGCTGCTTGTAATAAGACTCGGTAACTAACAAACAGATGATTTAATGAAAATACTACAATTACAATTAGTACAACTAGCGTGTTCAACGTAATAATTACTACAATACCAACAGATTAGATACAGTACAAGTTTACTGTACCAGAGTTGCCAGATATTTTCCCCTTAAGTTACTATTGATATTATTCCGATTCGGAGTAATATTACAAACTTTGATTGAGTTGCTGGGACAAGGTCGATACTCTTAACGCCTTTTACACCCTTCAAATCTACTGACTCTTTCTACCACAAGTTCCCTATATGCTGCGTGTTACCCTATATGTTCGTGCTTTGTTACTCTTTATACGTCCCCTTACAGTAGGACTGTCAGACTAGTATCACAATAGACTAAGTTACTAATTATTAACCTAGGGACGGTCTTTGGGTGAGCCCCCGAAAGTCGGTCACCGCTTTCGCTCCGACACTCAGTTCAGGGATGCTATGTGAGATAGAATTTGAGGATGATTCGAAACAGTTGGGAGTTGGGAGGTCCTTCCTTACTTATTCCTAATTTGGTCTATGTTAATACAGTTATACACTAATGGTCTTCTGATCTTCTGGACGGGAATCAAAGCAAGAGGGCCGGGGTGACGATTTCGGACTTTAGAATGCAGGAAATTGACATTTCAAACTGAAAAATGGGTTAGGGCTGTTTTTGGCTTGGGAGTCAATGAAAGTTCGCTCTGTATAGGTAAATCGGATTCCCCAACTTGATCAGTTTTGGTCTGTCGCTGTCTCTGCCGCAGTTTACTCTACAAAATCATTCAGCTTCCAATGTACCTTCGCTAGACTGACTCGGACTGATACAATACAATGATAATAGCTTCCAAACTGACTAGGTCCTTCTCCGGACAACACAATACTGATACCAACAATCTGACTGAATCAAAGCTCTGAACTGGGTCCGCCGTACTGGAATCTCGGATGCAAATTTCGGCAGGACAGGGCTTCTTTCCGCACCTGAATCAAATGGGTTAAAATCCATTAGTACAAGGTCACGGTGCGGGAATCGAACCCAGCAACCATTACTCGTTCTTTTGCTTTCCTGGCCCAAAATGTGCATTTTGGGCCCTATTTGAACTTGTGAAACGACGAAATGACACAAAACCATTGGCCATTGCCTTTTTGACAAGGTTAACCGTTCTTCGTAATTTCTTGTCACAAAATAGGCCTTCTTGGCCATTTTAGATTACAACTTGTTGATTTTGTTTAAACTTGATGCAATTCTTTGCAAGGACAAAATGATTCGTGATGCTCTCACTTCTGGACCCAAATTAGGTCTTAATGAGCTTGCAATTGAACGAAACAATTCTTAAAAAATGTATAAACTTAGCTATTCGCACCTTCTTTGGAAACCTTGCTTGTTTATCCTCTTTTTTTTGTATAAACCGGACCGGCTGGCCTGTTTTAGATCAATACAAACGGATTCTGACAGAAGTTCACAGGTTCGCTTGAACAGACCAAATGACGGAACAAAACTTGTATTTCTGGCCTGGTTTTTTTGCCCAACTTCACTGATTTGCCACGGGAAACAGGCTTGTTTCCCGTGGCTGCTGCTAATCTTAAACATGAACGAAACTTGGCGTTTTTTGATGAATTTCTAATGTTGGAAGATGGTCAAATACTTGCTATTTATTACAGTTAATCTAGCTACTACCTATCTACCTACATATATTAAATTACTGAAACCTACGTAATGCTAACTAAGAGTTAATACTGCTGGTTGTTTGACTTAGAATTCTATGACTAAACAATTTTCCTACCTGCATTAACAAAATAAATTTATACGCTGCTTTGTGGGTGAGTTTTTGCATATAATTAGTTTTAACTGTTTTCTACCAAGAATGCAAAGACTCACTCACTCACTGTCTCAGCAGCCAATCTACGCAGTCCCTACTTACCGACCTACCGACTTACCGAACTACTTCTACATCTAAATTCCTACCTATCTAAAGCCCATAGGGGACGTCCCAAACCGCTATTCGATCCGGTCCTGGCAACCCCGGCAGCCAGGCGAGGCGAAGTCGCGCGTACTACCACCCTTTCACTCGGGCATGTTCTAATTTTGTTCAAAACTAATATATAAATTTGAGGATTTTTGATGAACGCAAACCCGAGTGAAAGTGGTATCGTTTTGTTGGGCTCGAAAAACTGAACATTTTTGTGCTTACAGCACCAAACGATATTAAACAGGTAATGAGAGATTATTAATTAGAGTTTTATTGAACAGTGCGCAATTTGAACAATTGCGCACACTTAACACTTCCTGTGTTAACGTTAATTTTGTAGTGTTAATTAGCTAATACTTAATTAGTTGGGACAAAAGTTACGTCATTTTGTAGAGTTTGACGAGCTGAACATTTTGCTTTTTAAATCAGGTTAAACCGTTCAGCTGTTAGTGAGAAAATCGTGATTAAAGTTTACCTTCACATATGCGTGATTTGCACATACAGTGCATGAGCTCAATTACACACGTGCTGGGTTGCCAAGTTGCTTTCATATATAGGCGGGTTTGAACTAGTTCTAAACATAACCCGTGTAGCTCACTGGCTGAGTACCGGACTCCGAATCCGGAGGTCCTGAGTTCGAATCTCAGCACAGGTCTATTTCTTTTTGCCTAGCTTGGATTATTCTGTTGTGTTTTTGCACTGAACATCACAACCGATAGAACCTACAATTAAAGCTACAAACCCTAAACTAATAACTATTTTAAACATGATAATACCCTTATTCCTAACTAAAACTACACAGAATAACCTCTTCCTAGCTAACAAGTTAATAATACGACACGACTAAAATTACTTTCCTGAAGTACAACTAAATAACCTGTTAGCCCGCTAGTCGGACATTTATTATGAGGTGTTTAATTGTGGTGAATTTCTCATTATTTTATGCATTAGTTACCTTTCTAACTCGGTTAGTTCTGGATTTCATAGTTGCGGCTCATCCGTCCCCTAATCGCAGGGCAGCCTACACGGATGACCGGAAATCCAACAGCTCTACAAGCCTACGGGGTCCCCGTGACCCTAGGCTGCAGAATCTGTCTTAAACCGCCGAGGGTAGTAATCTTCCTATAAGGTTCCTCACCACATTCACTCCAAAACTAGCAATTTCGCGTCAAGCATACATTTAGGTTATAAACAAAGTGAATCCCTAATTATTTACGATTAGGGGCCAAATTGCTACTCAATTTGGCTCAGTTTCTGCCTAATATCTGAATGTTATGCATTCATTCTGGCGTTTCCAAGACCCTTATCAGAAAAAGGGAGTTTACATGGTATGCCCTCAATCACACTCACAATCACGCAATTTTGATTCAGAATTCACACTCCCTAAATGGGGCTAAACTTGGAACCTCATAATCCACAAGGAATTTACCCAAGAAGCCGATTCTACGTAAATTTGGGGGTCACATTCACACAATTAACATAATAGTCACACCAACAACAACACAAACGACTAGATATCAGAATGCTAACCTATTACTTCCCTATCTAAACCTATCTATTCTCTGTATGCACCTTTTTGTCATAGTTTGAGATTAACCGATTTTTGCACTACTTGAACTTTGTAAACTTTCGTAGTTTTGATAAAAATTGGGGAGTTTGGAACTTTAATAATGGTGGAAAGCTGAACGAGTAATAATTGCTCGGCAATTATTACGCAAAAACAAAATTACATACAAACGCCTTTCCGCTAAGGACAGCTCTTACATAAGTAACTTAACTGGGGAAGTCGGCCATTCCCCTCAAAATGACTGAATAATTAATAATTAAAACGGTTTCTGGATTTTAATTCCTATTAGTTTTAGGTAGCCGACCTACACAAGTTACACTGCACAGTTACAGACAACATTTTTAGCTTCAGTAGCGCCTATCTTTACGAATACGGCCGGCAATTCCTACTTGCCGACTGTGGGGAGAAATTGTTCCTAATATAAGTCAGATTTAACATGAGGTCATGACCAAGGGACCTCCCAACACAACTCAAGGGTGGGTCCCCACTCAAAATCCCGGCATTATTAAAAGAAACCCCAAAAATATAAAAAGGAAAAGTGACTGGCCACGAGGGCTCGCTGATCAAAAGGACAAAAACTGGCCACGAGGGCTCGCTGATAAAAAGGTGAAAAATACTGGCCACGAGGGCTCGCTGATTAAAAGTAGGAAAACAGGCCACGAGGGCTCGCTGATTAAAAGTAGGAAAACTGGCCACGAGGGCTCGCTGATTAAAAGTAGGAAAACTGGCCACGAGGGCTCGCTGATTTTCGATTAATGACTAGCCAAAAAGGGCTGCAATTTTGACTAAAAGTTGAGGCCCGAAGGCCGAAAAACCATAGTAAAAGTAGGCCAAAAAAGGCCTTCTAAATCCTAGAAAAAGTGTGTTCCTCGTGCGGATCTGGCCGAGCATAATACGCTCACATGGCCCTCAAGTGTGCGGGTGTTGCTTCGTGTTGGCTCAGATCATCTCCTCTGACCTGTGTGGGCCAGAGGAGGTCCTAACTCGTATTCCTAGGGGAGGGAGAAGTGCGTTGGGGATTCTCCGGCCAAAACGCTGGCACACCAGGAGACGCACTTAAAGAGAGGGGAGGGATACACGGCCGCTCTCGGCCGGAGCTGAAGCAACACTGACTGGAAATTTTGAATTTCCAGTTAGTTGACCTCACGCCTGTTGCCGGTCTCTTTGAGGCGAGCAGGATTTCCAGACTCTTCTGGAAATCCCCTTTGTGAGTGCAGACCCGACGTGGGCTGTTTGCACGCCTGGCCCACCGGGATGAAGATTTATGGGGGGTCTGGAGTTATGACCCCTTTGTATGATGAATTTCCAGAGCTGAATTTCCAGAAACTTTCCAGACTTTTTGGTTAACACGTAAAGGTAACCAAAGGGGAAAGTTTCTGATCGAAATATTAATTTCCTCGAAACGAAGAATGAAATAGTGCAAAATAATGGCCTCTCGGGGCCCGTTATGAAAAATTAGTTAATAATTGCTACTTTGGTCGTATTATTTTGTAAATTTTATTTTTATTATTTTTAGGCGCTCTCTTGTTCACAGGCCCCTTTCTCTTCCTTTTGAGTACGATTTTTCGGCCGAGAACAAGGGAGGCCGCTTTGTTAATCCCAGCGACAATTGCTCTCCCTCACTAGAGCTGGAAGTCCCTACCGGAAGAAACAGGAGGGCAATTGTTGCGCAAAACTTGTGCATACAAGGAGTTACAAAATTTTCTAGCTAGTTACAACTAAATATTAATAATCTACGTACAAAACTACCTACGATCACTTAGTTTGCTTTTATTTTATTAATTTGGAAGAGGGTTATGCCCCCCTCCGAACCTATTTTCACACCTAAGGTGTGTACTAAGTCTCCTTCTGTAAGGCATGTCTTTGCTGGGTGAGGGCTAACACAAGCCCAAGAATGAATGAAAGTATGAATGGACGTAACAACAAGTGTTTGTTACGTCCTGTTACAAAGTTTACGTAAGGTCATAACTAAATAATTAAAATGTAACTTCACAAAACTTTCTTGACCCATATCTTTCGCGTTATTGGGAGTTAGAAGACCGGGTTTGGATTTTGGTACCAGGAAAAAATTGCCTTTCAGATGAGCCTAAGTTATATTTTTACCAAAAATCTTGAAAATTCAATAATTATTACCTAATCACTGCTAATTAGGCCTAGCTAACACATATTAATGTCCCTGAACCTTATTTCATACACCTAGCTAACGAATAATTACATTTTAATGACCCATCTTCCAACATGTAACCGTATAAGACGTCTTTTAACAGCATTTCCTGTAATAATGCGCTACTTTTCGAGCGACAAGTTTATTAAACTTTTCTCTTTATTAGTTTTAGTTCACTTTAAATGAAATTTCGGCACCTTTTCGAATAACAGGAGGCCTGGCAAGGCCTAGGAAGAGTAACGACTCCTCCGTTAATTGATCAGAAACCATGATTAGGGCCTATTACTGACCCTGGAGGGGTAACGACCCCTCCGTTATTAGTTAACACTCTGATCAGCCCTTATTAGCTCATATTCTACTGAGTTCCTATTCTATTCTGGCGTTATTTATGCGGGCTATAACACTATTTCTAACCTTATTTCCTAAACCCATATTCCACTGAGTTCCTATTCTATTCTTGCGCTGTTTATTCGCGTCATAACACAATTTTTAACCTTGTTCCCTAACCACGCTAGAACCTATGTCCCTATTAGTAAATTTCCGGGCGATTTGAACCGGCTGGCAACTCTGGCACTTACAAGATCAACGATAATTACGCCAATTGCTTGGACGTTCACATACTGCATTCTAAGTTCTGAACAACAGATTTCAAAGAGCAACAAACAACAACAATTCTAATTCAGATCGCGATTCGTGGCTTTATGAGTTTCCTTAACTTTTTGAGTTTTAATTCATCCGTAACATTACAGTACAGATCGAAAACATTTGCGCGCGTGCGCGTGCATTGTCTTTGCGCGCGAGCACTGTCTGAAGACACTGTCTTTGCTGTGCTACTACTTTCCTTTTACTTCAAGCTAAACATTACTGCCAGTCTTCGCTCATTCAGTCCTTTTCAGCTGTGCTGCTTTTTTCAATCTTACAGTCAAGGCTGTACAATAAAAACCAAAGCAAAAACTAGCTTTGAGCTAGACGGTGTTTAACCTATGTATAAAAACCGCAGCAAGATGTTATTGCTTGCCTTTTTTGTTAAGTTTTCCTTTGCAGTCTGACAAGAAGATTTTAGATAGCACAAACCGCTTCTACTATGGAATCTTTATGTTTTGTTACATAACTATGAATGGAGCATCTTCATTACAAGCAACTGACGAATAATTTCCTCCAAAATTAACTGAAACAAAATGGACTATTTGTAACTCACACTTTTTTGCAAAGTTAATATGTTTGTTGGAATATTTGTAACTTACAGTTGTTTGCAAAGTTAATATGTAAATGTATGTAGTAATTTATGAACCCAGAATTTCTTTGTAAATTCATCAACTTACACTTATATCAATTGCTAACACTAAAAACAAGCCGGTAAGATTCCAAGTAAACAAATATTGTAACATCAAAAAACACATGTTCACCAGTCCCAGAAGTATCCAAACATTAGTAAGCTAACTTACAAATAAATTGTTTATTAATATTTAAATTAACCAAGCTAAATATATTTTGTACATTTCTTTCTTGGTTGTGCAGCGCTCACAATTAGACTACCCATACTTGTTTAGTTGTCTGTGAAGTAATCCGGTACTGCCATCACAGTAGCGGAGCTTGGTTGGAAATACACACAGAGTTTTTATGCATAGGTTAAACACCGTCTAGCACGAAGCTAGCTATTGCTTTGGTTTTTATTGCCCAGCCTTGACTGTAAGATTGAACAAGTAGGCCCCAAAAGGGGCAGTATTCCTTAGTAGACCTGTTATTATTCAATTACAGTTGAATAATTTGTTAGTAAAAACTGAGGTCTTGCTTCAATTCTTATTTCCGTTGGGGGGTCTTGACAGCAGAAACCCCAATTGGTGGAAGATGTCCCCAATTGAAGACGTCGCCAGAATAGGTCTTCGGTTTTTTAGTGTTTTGCGCTTGATCCTTGTTGCTTCTTCTAAGTTTTATGCTTTATCGCCAAAATCCAGTGCGATATAGTAGTGTAAGCCCGCCAAAGAATGCAAGCAGGCTACACATATATACTATCTAATCCTAGTGCACCTTGGTGTAGCTCCCAAGCTACACTGGTGCTCAAAAATATGCAACCATTTTGATTGCAGACAGCCGAAGACTGCGTAGAGTCTGTCCATTCGGCTGCTTAAATAGCAACTGCCAAAACTAATTTGCATATTCTCTCTCAAAAAACTCAGCCCTAAGCTAGCCCTATGTTGAAGATAGGGCTTCTGAATGGAGACATGACTCATACTGCAATGGACATACTAATTTTCTTTTTATACATTCCTGCTCCAGCAGGAATAAAAAAGCAGCACAGCTGAAAAGGACTGAATGAGCCAAGACTGGCAGTAATGTTTAGCTTGAAGTAAAAGGAAAGCAGTAGCACAGCAAAGACAGTGTCTTAGACAGTGCACGCGCGCAAAGACAGTGCATGCGCACGGGCGCAAATAGGTAGATGTTTTCGATCTGTACTGTACATATGTTCTCACTAACGTCGGACACAAAAATGTGTGCAGAAGAATTACTTGCATAACATTTTTCATCAGAAATCGGAATATGTATTCAGAATCCTCACGATGAGTTGAAAATATTAATAGTATCTAAAATTTGAAGCAACTAAATATTTTGGAAATATCGGACTTTCTAGGCTTTTGCCCGGAACATACTAGCGAAATTTTAATTAATTGGTATTAATAGTTTCTTATTTATACTAACGAAATTTTGTTGTACGAAAAGACTCCAACCCAAACGATAAAACTCGGTCAAGATAGAATTTTCTATTCATATTTAAAGAGACATACAAAATCAGTTCGCCATTTTCAGAACTTTAACAAGCCGCGAATTTCTCATTGACATAACTTTTATGCTTAACAGTAAACATTTCGTTTTAATTTCAGGACCTTCTTGGGAGACTTCATCTTTAACTCAACAAAAGTTGTTTATTCAATGTTTAGTTTTTTCAAAAATTCATTACTTTTTTCCCAAAATTCCAATATCAAAAAAATGATCAAAAAGGATCCAAAACTTGCATAAAAATGATACTCACCTTCACCTGCTGCTCCATTCCATTTCCATAATCTTAACGATGTTGTCATACTGAGCAATAAATTTTCAGATAGTTCAGTAAGATTGTATCTACAATATCCATTTGAAATAAAGATATGAAGATGCATTCCCCGATTCCTTTATTTCGTTATTTTCCATGAGAATTCTCGAACGCCTTGTTACAGCCAAAGCCTTTTCCAACTGTTAACTCAACTCATGACCATGGGTCGTTTCACAAAAAACTTAAACTACTTAACTTAAACGACTTAACTTAAACTACTTAAGGTGGTAGTACCACTATCGGGATTTTCGACCTAATCATGGCATAAATGAAGCGAACATGACGAAACTAGTGGTGAAACACGTTTGGTTGGCAGGCTATCTTTGCATAAAATTTTGGTGTCTGAGAGTGCATAATTTGCTAGCTACCATCATGGCTTAGCGCATGCGCAAATAATCAAAATTTTATTTAAACCTTGTATCCTAAATTTGAATCTGCCATGTGAAAGAGCATAAAAAGAGCTTTAAAATGATGTGCATATCTCTTCTGTACGTGGTTTCTATCAAAAGTTACAAGCGGTTGAAGCTGAATAGCTGATATATAGCCGATATAGCTCAATTATGTTGACCGTTTGCACACATAATGTAAAGTAAAAACAGTATATCCGAAAATTAAATCTATTGGGTTTTAACGGTTCCTTTTGCGTTATTTATGTGCATTATTTAATAGAAAGCACTTTGCAGCTGCTTGAAAGCATTGGAAATTTCGAAAACCAAAGCAAACAATGAAAAATTACAGAATTTTTGTTTTTGATTTTCTCGTCACTCCCTCAGTCAAAATGGACCAAATTTTGCAAATATGTTCTGCATCAGCATACGCTCAGGCCGTTTTCTTGGTTTTTGGAAAAACGCAATAGTAAGCAAGATATAAATTTTACAAATTTTCAAAACACGCTAAAAAACGGAAAACTCACTTTTACGAAAAACTAAAAAAACGGCCTGAGCGTATATGTAAACTAACCATACACTGAAAATCTCAAATGATTTCATAAAGGATTGAAGGAGATATTTAAGTTTAAAGCTTTTAATACATTTCCTATTGTGTAGACAGCAAGCCAGTCCCCGCAGCGTCATAGATCAGCTCAGCTGATGCAAAACATAATAAAGAACAATTATGCCAAAGTTCAAAGCGATTGATTAAGTTTTTAGTTCACAGTATCTGTTCAAAGTCAACCCCGGTAGTGGTACTACTTAAAATATTCGTTTCATAAATAAACGGCTTAAACTACTTAAAATACTTAAACGGCTTAGTGGCTTAAACGACTTAACTTAAACGACTTAATTTAAGTAGTTTAAGTAGTTTAAGTCATTTATTTATGAAACGAATTTTTAAGAAGTTTAAGGTGGTGATTCCCTTTGGTCACATAAAGTTTGCACCATTATAACTCATTCATTACTTGGAGTTAAGAAGCCATTTTTATATCAAAATGTAGCTTGACATTTTCTCTTTTTAATGCATGCCACGAAACTAATGTTGCTTTTCTAAAATATTTTTAACACATTTTAGAAGAAGTATAATTTTCCAGAATTTTTGCAGACTCAAGTAAATTTTTTCGCGAGACATCGGTTATATCATTCGATACCTCCATCAAATAGCTGGGGACGATTTTTTATTTATTGTGAAATCGCTCTTCGTTATAGAGAAATAAGCTGAAATGTGTGCGTAACCTGGATTTTACCTACTTTTTCCAAATTTGTCAAGCGATTACTATAGCTAGAAAGCAGCAATCGGGGCAACTAAAAAATCGTCCCTGGGTATATTTGTGCAGAACACATTTGTTCAGTATCAGCCCTCCAACTTGCATGGTGAATGCTCCACAATCTTTGGAAAAAATTGGTCGTGTTTTTGCAAAAACTACATTTTTTATGATAGCAGCCTACAGGATCGCAGTTGGAAGACGATCATGCGTCGGATAATTTGTCCCTGTGAGACCTTCAGATCGACGCCCTTAGTTTGATTTTACGGCTTGCGTAGTTCAAGAAATGTTGGATTATTTGATTTCTGCAAAAATGACAAGTTTTCGACGCCAAAACAAGAAAATCGGCTATATCTCACGGTAGAGCAAAGCTAGAAACTTGCTTTAAAAAGCAAAAATGTGAAGCTCAATGAGATCTTTCGAATGCATATAGTCATAACTGTATAGCTGCTGCCAAACGTTCAAAAATTGGGAAAAACCACTCTGACCGGAAATCTCGAATTTTTGAATCCGGATTGCGCGGAGGGTGTTAGAACGCTAAAAGAACTTATTTCGGAAAGTTTCATCAAATTTCGTCTTGATTTACGCCACCAAATAACAATATGTGCCCAAAAGGAATCACCACCTTAAGTTAAGCCGTTTAAGTTAAGTCGTTTAAGCCGACTTTTAATGAAACGAATGTTACAATAACATCAATATGGTAGTTTAAAGGTTCTGGTCCGGTATTATCATACAAGTTTGAAAGACTGTAGATAACTCAATTCTTGGAGTTCAGCGATAATTCTAATAGCATTTTAAAGCTTGGAATGTGCTTGTTACAACTACGTAGAATACAGCTGTCTTAGTGCAACAGATCTATTTGGACATGCGCTTGAAAAACAATTTCGAACATAGATTACTCCAAGTGTAGGAAAGCTAAAGAAAAGCGACCAGTTCCAGCTTGGAAAGAAACTTTTTCCCGAGGACTATCTTTTATGCAATTGTTTAACGAGCAAACAAGCTCAATATTTTGAGGAAACTGTTAATATTATCTGTTTCGCCAAAATTTTTAAGTTCTGGAGAATTAAAGCTAATTTCAGAACCCAATTTTTTATGTTTTCGACAATGATATAGCAAATTTGACTAAGCTTCAACAGCAACTGTGTTTTAAAAGATACGGGCCAACATTTAAATTGCTGTTTCATTTGTGCAGTGTATTTAACAATAATTAGGTTGATGCAACGAATAAAGTTACTATAAATTACGCTTAAGGGCTTAAGTGGGCCAATCAGTGAGCAGACACGCCTTTACGTATATTATTCGTATTATGGCAGCAAAAATCCGAGACCCGAAATAAAATTATCTATTAGGGTTGCTCTCGCAGCCGATTTTTGGCTAAAGCGAAAGCTCGTCAAAGTTACAAAAAGTGCAGACAAAGATTACCCGTGCATTTTGTCAATTTCTCCATTTGAAGTCACGAAATGAAGTCACGAAATGCTACTTCATAATAACTAAGAAAGGGTCCCCCAGCTATTGGACTGATGTATCGAATGATGTAAAAGATGTCTCGGCAAAAAATTACTTTTGCGGGTAAAAAATCTCATAAACTTCACTTCATCTAAAAATCGTTAGTTTAATTAAAGACAACCAAATTAATTAATATTAATATTAATATTAATTTCATTGTGTAGTTAAAAATGTTCAGCCACATTTGATGTAAGATGGCTTCTTCGCTCCCAGAATTAAATGAATACGACTGGTTCATAGTTGATGTCGCCAAAAGGAATCACCACGATAAGCAACCATATGTAATATATAGTTACTTATAAATGTCAAAAAAGTTTTAGTACATGGTATAATTGTTGTGTGCTAGAGCCACAGTTAGCGCTAGAGTGTTGCCATTGACTCAAAACCTTCTTATACAAGCCAGCTTGTTAATTGTATAAAAACAATCGGTTCTCAATTGGGACAACATGTTTAAGCAAAGCAAGCTTTGCTTTGTTCATTTAGAAGGCTTCTTTTCATTTAGAAGCTGATACAAGCTAAAATTATACAAAAAATTTAGTGTTTGAAGTATTAACGGTTTATGAAAAATAGTTACGCTTGCAACGATATCGTAGAATTAAAGTACTCGGTGAGAGCTTTCGAACGATGTAAAAACGGCTTTATAACTCCCAGAATTGCGTAAGTTATGAATCTTTTAAAATGGACACCTTTTCGTTGGCCCATGTCAAGATAAAAGTTAGAACCCCCAGAACCCCCATCAGAAAAAAAGGAGGTTCTCAAATTTTTTTCATGCGTTTGTATCCAGAACTTTGATTTGTATGTGACTACGTTGCGGATCCTTTCCCGCAACAGACACTTCCGCAGACATAATATGTTTATTAATACGTGTATAAGCATCACAATCATCAAATTTGTAGCATATAACCCGGGTGTACTGGGGGGGGGTTGTTCTCCTGGTTTTTCTCATAAATTTAGACTAAAATTTGTGTATATGCTACATTCAATATGCACAATATGGGTATCTATCGAAAGCAGACGACAAGAAGAACAAGCTCGTCCTAGATCTAAGTCCAGGCACCGCACACACTTTTCGGTATATCCGGACTCCAGGACCCTCAGAACTTCCAGCAAACACTTAAAACTAAACAGTGGAGGATCAAATCTCTTCGAAAAGTTAAGAACCCCCAAGAACCCCCAGAACCCCCATCAAAAAATGAAACTAAACATAGTTATAGATCAAATCTCTACAAAAAATTAAGAACTCCAGAACCCCAAGAACCCCCATGAAAATAAAAGCTTCAAGAAAAACAAGTGGTAGATCAGAGCACATCAAAAAGTGACTTTTATCTTGACATGGGCCATTTCGTTTAAGCCGTTTAAGCCCCGTAAATCTACGGGTCTTAAAAATGACTGATTTTGAACTGCATTTAAGCAGTCTACTTAAACTACTTAAACTAAGTAGTTTTTATGAAAGCAGTTCTACTTAAACGGCTTAAAGTTTAAGTCGCTGAGAGTTTAAGTAGACCTGTATTTATGAAACGCCACTTTACTTAAAGTTTAAGTAGCTGGTTTTTTGTGAAAGCGGGTCTACTTAAGGGGGGGGGGGCTACTAAAATCGACTTGCCCCGACTTTGTCCGATTGGCCTACTTTTTGGCGAAGATATAGAGCATGGGTGTGGTCAAAAATATATCGGGTACTGAGATCTTAGTTGCCTTCCAGCCACGTGCAGCTGTCGCGTTTATGTGCCAGACCCCCCATTTTTCGCAACTACCAACATAATTAATTAAAAATTTCTACTGACTGCTAGACCCAAGCTTCAAAGCTGTCATTCGCCAATATGATTTGGCACATATGTCCCTACCTGCAGAAAAATACTAGATGTCTGTATCTTATCTGCATCTAAGGGAAGTACTCTTCAAAAGTTGAAGTTTCGGCAAAAATTTAAAAAATTTTGGCTAACGAAAGGAAAATTTTATTACTGGTGCGAGCCATAAAGGCTGTAATTTGACATAGAAGGAGGCCCTATAGGAGTACTCATTTGTGCCAAATGGCAAGTGAAAGTGCCGAGTGAAAAAATTTTTATGTCAACTTTAATCTTCAAAAATTGCCGAAACCGCCATTTTCCAGTCTGTCGGATCTTGTGCAGAGGCTTTCTGCAGCCACAGAAGTCGCAAACCTTCACTCATCGAGTTGAAATCTTTTGTGGGGTGTTTTTTCGATCTCGTTGAGTTCCAAATATCTCAAAAAAATTTAATTTGAAAAAAAAATTGATTTTTTCGATTTCTGGGCTACCATTCCCCAAAAAAGGCGTTTTAAGAAATTTTTGAAGATTAAAGTTGACATAAAAATTTTTTCACGCGGTAGAACCTTTCTTGCCATTTTGTACAAACGAGTACTCCTATGGAGGCCTCCTTCTATGCCAAATTACAGCCTTGTAGCTCGCACCAGTAATAAAATTTTCCTTTC